>JADRCH010000140.1:4270835-4371037 GCA_019843965.1 Rhynchomys soricoides
CACATGACCTCTGTCCCTGAAATTTTTCTTCTCCTTCTCTCTCTCTCCTCCCCTGGCTGGCAGAATTTCTGTCTTATTCTTTGTTTTGCCCAGCTATTGGGTGATCAGAATTCATTGACAAGAAAATGGTGAGAATTGTTTACAGAAACATGAGACTGCAGATTCTTTACATAAGCATTACAATGCCATATCCAGTTTGAAATAAGATTTGATAGAAGAGAAATCAGCATTTGAATAACAGAAGAATAATCTTTTTTAAATACTTTATTTACATTTCAAATGTTTCCTGGTTTCCAGATCTCCCCTTTGGAACCTCCCCATTCCCTCCCCCCTCCCCTGCTACTATGGGGGTATTTCCCCAACCACTCACCCACCGACTCTCCTCTTCCTTCCTGGGCATTCTCCTATACTGGGGGATCTAACACCCTCAGGCTCAAGGGCCCCCGCTCCCCCTGATGTCTAACAAAACCCTCTTCTGGGGCATATGTGGCCAGCACCATGGGTCCCTCCAGCTGGTGGAAATGAAAGCTGATACAACCTCTCTGGAAATCAGTTTGGTGGACACTCAGAAAAATGAACATAATACTACCTGAGGATCCAGCTATACCACTCCTGGGCATATACCCAGAAGATTCTCCAACATGTAATAAAGACACATGTTCCACTATAGTCATAGCAGCCATATTTATAATAGCCAGAAGCTGTAAACAACCCAGATGTCCCTCAACAGAGGAATGGATACAGAAAATGTGGTACATTTACACAATGGAATACTACTCAGCTATTAAAAATAATGACTTAATGAAATTCACAGGCAAATGGATGGAACTTGAACATGTCATTCTGAGCGAGGTCACGTAGTCACAAAAGAATAAGCATGGTATATACCCACTGATAAGTGGTTATTAGCCCAAAAGTTTGAAATACCCAAGAGCCACTTCACAGCAACCATAGGGCTGAGAGTGAGGTCCCAGAGGGAGGAGTTGGAGAAGGGACTGAAGGAGCTGAGGGAGTCACAAGGATAATCTTTACACAGTGCACAATAACATTATGGCTACACTATCTAGATTCAAGTCCATATCATAAAAATGTTCTAGAATGTGGTACTCTCAACAGAAAATTTGCAAAAAGTAGGCAATACAGATGCTAACAGAAATCCCAGGAATTATGTTTTAAGCATCCATGAAAGACAGACCACTTACATGTGACTGTTTGACACTGAATTTGGGGTTTTACAGGTCAAGTATTCACTTGCACCTTTTTCCTGGTTCCATGTATCAGCAGAATTGTGGAAATGAAAAGAAATGCTTGTTGTACTCTGCAAAGTTGTGTTACCTAAATTCAGAGATCACTGCTGGGCAATGTCAAAACTTGCAGAGATTTCAAACCCCATCTAGAAGGACTCTATTTCCCTTCAAATATGGCTCTTGCCATTTCAAAAATAAACTTTAAATGCCAGTTTTGCTGGAAAACCAGTTTTGGATAGTCCTTTAAATAAAACAGACTTCAACATCTAGCCAGTAAGAGTTCAAATAAAATCTTTAAGCCTATGATTTCAGTATAAAAGCAATACTAGGAAAAATGTGACTTTTAAGAAACATACAAAACATATACAAACAAAACAAACACTCTAAAGTTCTGAAGAAGTCACTGGACAAATGATCTTGTCAGTTATATCGAATTGTTACTGACTTCCCCAAATTTAAAATATTACTTCTAATGTCTACCATATTCACTGGAAGCACTTGTTTTAACTGTTTATATAACAAATGAAATAACCCAAAATTATAATAATGAAAATAATAATTAGAGTAAAAAAGTATATACAAATAGATAATGATATTAGTCCCTCTACTCATGTTATCATATTATTAGCTTATTTACTCTAAAGTGTTTTTATACAAAAACTCATTTGGAATAGATTGAGAAAATTTCAAAATTATTATAAATTTAATAAAACCACGACTGGTGGTAAATACAAAATCTATTTTAAATGTTTTTGTATTATGGCAATTTAACCCTACCCAAAGTGTAAATCTATAAAGCAATTTTGTTGCTATCATTAATTCTTCATGAATTAGCTGTGACTATCTGCTTTGCTCAGGAAGGCTCTCATATACATCTAATTAGTGCTAATAGCAAATGCCTTTAAAAAGCTCAAATTGAAACAAAAAATATGACAGCAGTTATTCTTATCAGGAAAATGTGCAGAGTCTAAGGAATCTTATTAACAGAGATAATACAGCAGTCAGTTGAAAGATGCCAAGGACTCTATCCATTTCTATGCAATTACTTTTCAGTGCACCTAAGCAAATCAGCACCCTCAACATGCTCATATGCTTCTAAATAGGGAAGTGCGCTGGAATTTTTTAATCCTAAATTAAGAGTAAAGGACAATGAGAATGAGGGAGAAAAAGTGATGAGATTACCCCACAGCTACTATAGAAAGGAAGAGAGAGGAGAGGAGGGGTTAGCTCTTCTGGGGTCCTGAAAAGATCATGTGAATTCATCAGCTACTGATCTTTTGGAAAAACATTTTAAGAGTGCCTACTCTGTTTCCATTTTGTGGCAGGAAGTAGAAATGATTGAAATCAAAATATCTGTTTCTACTTTTAAGGAATCTCTATTTTACTGAAGGTAAATATAAATGCAGCATGATGATGACTAAGATGGCATCTACTGGGGATACTGTGAACCGGAATGCACAGGGAATTTAGAGGATGCTGAAGAATCCAGGACATATGAGATGTCTCTCATAGGAGTTTGAATCAAAGCTGTTTGCACCATAGCAATATGCAAAAACATTAAAATAGGATACTGAGTTATAGAAACTGTAAAATGTGTGCTCTGATAAAAACATGCTAGTTACATTTAAACAGTAGTCTGGGGCAGATAAGGTGACTTATTGGGTGAAAAGCTCCTGCCACTCACACTTGATGACCTGAGATCAATTGCCTCAACCTACAGGAAGGAAAAAAGAGACATTTGACTACTAGATGTTCTCCTCTTACCTCTACATGTGTGCCTTGGAGCATCTACACACACGCACACGCACATGCACATGCACACGCACACGCACGCACACACACACATTAAATAAATGTTTAAAAATATGTAAAGTGCTTAAATGTACAAACAGGGGTCAGTTTCTGATTAGCTGAACATATTTTTCTGAGAGGACAGTGCTTTTAGCACAAGTTTCATGAAGCTCTTAAAAGCACACTATCTACAGTTGTGGTAATTTGAGTCATAATGGTTGCTAGAAACTGAAAGCTTGATAAGAAGCCCAACCATCAGGCCATGGAAAAGAACATCAATAGGTGGAGTTATGTGAACCCCAGAGTGATAAGTCTATGTCAAATCATGTGTAGGGCATGGAATGCAAATGACTCGTCTTACTTAACTTCAGTAGAACTGGTACAGGGTCTGAATGCAGCATTATAATGGTAGAGTCCATTTTTCTGTACTATGACTTCACATCTAGTTAATGGATGAAATAGTGAAAAGGAATGGGGGTGTGGATATAGCTCAAATTTGTTTGACAAAGTATAGGTGGCTTGTATCTGGAGAGTTAGGAAGTCCTCAAGCCTCTAGTGTGTTCTTGCTCATCTTTCCCATTCTCTCTCTCCCCTCCATCCCACCATCTTCTTGTTCCATGTCTCCTGAACATTATTGGTATCAGCCATCGGTCTGCCTTCAATTCATCTCAGCTTTATCTTTTTATCTTCAGCCATGGAGAAGTAGGTATATAAATATTGGGGCAGCATAGGTAAGGTTGAATAAGTGAGCTATCTTTCCTAGAGTACTATTTGAAATATGGAAGGGCATTCAGTTTGTTCTAGATGAAATATATAAATGCCAAGAAATTAGTTGGACTGATTAAAATACCCTTCACCTATTGATCTAGTTCAGTTTTCTGCCAAGGGAAAATCGTTGGTCCGATTGAAAATAGTCATCATTGGAAGAAAGGTGCTTCCATACAACTCACTGCCATTTTTTATTCTTTTTTTAACTGGTTATTTTGTTTATTTATATTTCCAATGTTATCTCCCTTCTCAGTTTCCCCTCCATGAGTCCTCTATTCCCCTCCTGCCTCCCCTTGCCTCTATGAGGGTGCTCTCCTCACCCACCCACTCCTGCCTCAGAGGCCTAGCATTCCCCTATCCTGGGTCACTAAGCCTCCACAGGACCAAGGGGAACCCCTCCCAGTGATGCCAGATAAGGCAATCCTCTGCTACATATCCAGTTGGATCCACGGGTACCCCTTGTGTACTTTTGGTTGGTGGTTTAGTCCCTGGGAGCTTTTACTGCCATTTTAATAATAACAATACAAAATTTTACTTCTTTATTTTTATGTCATCTAAATGTATGCTCCTGTTTCTAAAATCGCTACCTAAGAAATAGAGTTGATGTTCTGCAAGATGTTTCAATGAGTAGAAATGATCTGAGAAGCTTGAAATTTTGAGTTAGATCCCCAGGATTCATATGGTAAGAACAAAGACATGACTCCTACACATTTTCCTCTATACACATGTGCTGTGTCAAACAAGCCACACCCTTACAAATAGATTAAAAGGTTAAATTTAAATTTTGACTTTTTTTTTAATTCTTTAATTTTTTACAGCCCATACTTTATCCCCCTCCTGATCCACCCTCTGACTGTTCCATATCTCACACCACCTCCCCGACCCCAGTCTCCAAGAGGATGTCCCCACCCCCACCCCACAACTCCAGACCTCCCCACTCTCTGTGGCCACAAGTCTTTCAAGAGTTAGGTCCATCTTCTCTAACTGAGTCCAGACCCGACAGTCCTCTGCTGTATATGTGTTGGGGGCCTCATATCGGCCAGTGTATGCTGTCTGGTTGGTGGCTCAATGTCTGAGAGATCCTGGTGGTCCAGGTTTATTGTGACTACTGGTCTTCCTAAAATAAAAATACTTTAAGGAAATACAGTAACTAGGAATGGTACATGTTCATAACTTCCTTAACAATTACAGATAATGTGTAATGTTCTAGAAGATATTACTTTATTAATAACACTATTGTAAAATGATTCAGTGCTTTATCTCAATAAAAAGAACAAGAGTGAAAACTAGTTTCATTAATCATATATTAATTCTCACCTAATGCTTTAAAAAATTCTGTATGTTCTGTTTTTTTCCTCTTCTGTTTTACACACTAACAAAAATTCTTTGTATCATTCATTTAGATGTTTATCTTTTAACTGAGGAGAAGAAAGCCCTGATATGGTTTACTATCTCAGGTACAGAACCATTTCTTGAGTAGGATTCTGACCTTTGGCTGCCACTATCTTCTTTAACAAGCTATGGATTTTCCAAAGAAAGTATAGCTGGAAATCAATGAACCTAAGAAAATGAAAACAAAGAAAGGCAGTACACAGGAAGGGAGAATGCATCTTGAGCTGGTTCAAATGGAAAGGAAAACTTACTCTTAGCATAATGCTCCTGTAAATGACCTTGGGAAACTACTGTCCTCTAGGACGTCCAGTAAGGAGAGAAGTAGCTAAGTACCTACGTAAGTTAGATTTAATTCATACGTCATTACTTCAATATCCTATTCTCTCTTTGACCCTAAAATAAAAAAGCTTAGTAGTTCTGTACTATCAGAGACAAATAATATGATTTGATGAACTGGGTGGTTTTTATTCAAGGAGAAAAAGCCATTCCTGATAAGATAACAGACTGGTCAAATCTGGAGCATTTTCCCTCTATAGAACTGTGTGTGTGAGTCAGAGAGCTAAGTTTTGTCTGATCCCTTTCTTCACAGTAGAAGACTCTCCTTCTCCAGCAAAGCACACTGAAGATTAATATACAGGTTGTCTGATCTCTGGTCATGTGATTATTCATACATCATCTTTGGGATAATCCTGAAATCCTGCTGTAACTCACTTTCTTGCTGAATGAAAGAGCTTCTAGAAGCTCACAGTTTGAGCTATGCTTTATCTCTACAAAACCGTTCTGTTTTCTGAAAGAAATCCCACCCTGAAATAAGTTGATCTTACCTATTAGTCATTATTCTTTTGTAAGCATTAGAACTTACTTGTCCTTGTCTTTAAGGACAATGATAACAATGTAAATATAAAATTAAAAGTTTATGTAACCCAAGGTCCAGTAAGTCGAACTACAAAACATAAATGATTAAAATTCATAATCTATTTTCTGACATTTAAAGTAATTTCATTCTATGATTTCCTTAAGATCAATGTGCTCCATACAGATCCAGTGTATGGCAAATTGTCCCTTTTATCCTTTTCTATATAACCTATAACTCACTTCAATTTGGAATAAATCCAAGACAGCTAGGGAGTGCAATTGTCTCATTCAGGTAAACAGGCCAGCCTGTGTAATATGTGTTATTCACCTTAAAATTCCCATCAAAATACTATGCATGATAATTCAAGAAAGATACCTGAATGCACAGTTCTATTTCCACCTTGGGGCTTTTAAAATTGCATAAATAACAAGCATGAGTTACCTAAGTCCCTCAGCAGAAATCCAACTGCAAATAGTACACTCGTGTGTTACCCTTCATGCAATTCTCATCATTGTTTAATTAGGAAAGTTTCCATTCATATCAATCATCTACTTTCATAATTAATTTGTGCCATTAGATACATTTTCATGTCCCATCACACTTGTAACTCACAATCTCTTAGAAGAACTGATGCAAAACCAGGGAACCCAAGTGTGTTTATTCCATTCAATTTTGTTTTAAGAGAGCTAGGCATTCCAATTTTTCTTTTAAATGCTTCCAACATGTGTCAGCAGAATTCTTCTAAAGGTCAACATGAGAAAACAACCCTTCAGATACAGATATTAAAATCTGGCTCACCCTAACAGCCCATTGACTCCAAGGCAGCCCCTCCAAATGTTTAATTTACTCCAAAGTGTTTGCAGACAATTTTTCCTCACATGCTTTTGTATTCTTTGCTGTTGTATACCTTGACACTTCATAATGACAAAAGCATATGTTATTGCTAAAGGGATTAACCTAATTTCATTTCAAGAGATGTGAACCAGAACAAATATCAAGTTTGCTTACTGACCCTAACAACTGTGATAAGAAAATCTGCATAGCAATCTAACTTTGATAAATAGACATGAAAAGCAAGGATGCTCTAGTTCTAGTGTTACTAAACTCTATTCTAAAATTGTAAAGCTAAGGAAACTGGGTGGCCATATTTCTTGAGTTGAACTTAGAAAAACAAATCAGTTACTGAAAGCATAGTTCTGGCATCTCAGTGAAATGGTCTAGGGAGGAGTAGATGTATTGTCTAGTAGTGACAGTGACACTGGGAAAATTGCTGGTACACAGCCTTGTTCTGAGAGGGATACTGTTACATTGACATGATGATTGCATAGAAATGTCCTGAGATATGATCCTGAAAAGAATAAGTTATGAAGCTGGACTATTTGGAATGTGCTAGACATAGATCAGTGTCTAACCTACAGGAGTGATCATTCACTCAATAATCCTGTCTTCACCTCCATTGCACATGATGGCCAATATGGCACTAACATCAATGGACTTGTCTATTTTAACAAAAATGCTGTCCAAAAATGATACAAGCTAAGATCTAGCGGCATTCTTGGAAGAAGATAAACATTATATTCAATGAATCAAGAGCTAATAATGTTTCACTGCTCTAAGTTTTTAGCTGTGGTAAAGATTTTCCAATGGGTTATGGTTACATAATTTCTGTTGTCTTTAATTTTTACTAAATTGCATACCAACTAGAATAATTACTTTTATGTAATATTTCACTTGTTTCAAAAAATATGTTATCTTCAATTTTTCATAGAATGTGTGTGAAAAAAAGTTAGCGCATTCTATTCTCCTATTGAAGCTTGTGACATTTCTTCTTAATCTTGGTGTATTTAAATTATTAAAATTTCCATTCCATATCTATAAAATTATACAACTTAGGAGAAAATTTCAAGGGAAAATGAATTATGTGTTTCTTAGCCATGGATATCCTGTTATAAACATGCCTAAGATATAAACTCTGCTTTAGAGCAAAAACTATTGGTTTACTTATTCAGGGCACAGTTTGCAAGATTAGACCTCATCATTTACTGTCATTCTCCTGCAATTATTTATTAGAAATAAAGAATGAATACATAACTTCAAACCACTTTCTTCCCACAAAATATTTAACCAGGTGAGATTATTTTTTCTGTTCTTGATTTGATGTCTTTCTCCTTTTCTTCTCTGAAAGAGTGATTTTCAAATGTCCCAAGACATAATACCAAACAGTCCTACTGACAAGTCACTTGGGAGATATTCTTGATTTCACATAAATTAATCTGAATGATCTTTCTATGAAACTAAAATGATGGTCAGTATCCAGTGAGTTAAGAGACTTGAGGAACTAAACCATATTTCATTCCCTAGAATAAGTTAATCATTTTGCATTGTAATACTGGGAAACAGAACAAAACATAAACAAAAATCAGGTCCATTTTTGTTTTATGGTGAGAATAATGCTTAAGGGTAACTGGGAACTCCAGAAAGGTCCTTCCTCAGATCAACAGGGACAAAATATTCTAATGAAGTATGTAGTAGAAGATTTTTTTTTCTTTTATCCAAGTACTCTGGCATCAAGAGAGTAATCACAGTCCTAATGAAACCAAATGAAAAGTTGTATCTATAGATCCCGTCTTAACAGACATAAGAGAATGAAATAGCCATAAAAGATCCAACCTTTCTTCTCTTCTGGATGCAGAATGAAAATTTTATTTTGTTTTAATATTTTTCTGTCTTTCAAAATTATCAAACTGTGCAAATGAGAAGTTTCTGGTAGCAATACAGCAGCAGAGTCTCCCTGTATGAAGCAGTGGTGAAGGACTGGACTTTGCTTCTTTAGAGAGTTTACTACCTCAGGTCACAGTGACAGGAGGGTCCCTGTAGCCAAATAATGAATCCCAAACACAGAACAAGCTGAATAAAGCAAAAGGATCTTGCCTTATCAGCTGTAGCTAGCCAACAGTGGTGGTTGAGAATTCCATGGCTGCAGCAGTGCCAAGGAGCAAGGTTCTACAGGGCTGATGTTCTAAGTTGTAGGTGGCAGTGAGCAATTGACTCCCAGATAGGAGTATCTGGACCACCAAGACTTCAAAGTATATATTTTAATCTGACAATATTTTAATAATTACTCAGCCAAACATAGTTGAATTATGAAATGAAACATAAAACAGAGAAAGGAAAGGCAGGTGTTAGGAGTTAAGAAAGATGGAAAGGGGAAAATGGAATCTTGAGACTTTCTTGAACTTAAACATGTACAAGGTCACCATCTGCACATGTGCAGGTTTTACTGATGCAAATTTTGTCCAATATATGCACTGTGTTAGACTAAGCCTTATATACAAGGATGAAGATGGATAAGCCAAGTTAATTGGCTTAATACATTTAAGTACACTTAACATACTATTTGGTTTGGTATTAATTAATAAGGAGAAAGCCTTAAGGTTGAGTCAGAAGGTTTGTAGTGTTTAAAGGGAGAGACTTAGTGAATCTTGGGCTGTAGCTGCACTGTACTGTTATTCTGAAGGGATACTACTGTCTACTCAGGTCCTGTGCCTGATTTGTGTTAGGAACTGAACAGTATGGACATTCCTGTGGATACCCTATTGCTTACAGACAAATTTACATTCTGGGTGGCTGGATAAGGTACCATTTCTTTTGTGTGTGTTGAAACATTCTTATGTGTTTATGCTGCCCTGCTAGCAAACAGGACATTGATTGACGAAGGAAAAACATGCTGATTCTGGCATGTTTGCAGTCCCATTGCAGCCTGTGATTATGACTTGCAAGTAGACAGGACAAATGGGAATTTAACTTCCACAGTATGAGCGTTTGCTATCCTTTCACATCTTCTTTTGTCCTTCTTTCCCTACATAAAGCTATTCATCAATATTCCTACTATTAATAAATATTAATCTATACAATTAATATTAAAATAGAAAGTAATTAGATGTTCAGATGAGTAGAAACATGTTAAAACCCATCTGTATTTTCTCTAAGGAAACACCTACCTTAAGGCTATAACATTGAAATTCTTGGCTGGCTGGCTATAGTCTTTAATTTTCTAACTTTAGTTAATTTTAATTAACTAGACAATTGTGAATAAAACAAATCTTACCAGCGACCATTATTCTTAGATGGGCCCTCAGAATTGGCCCATTTTATATAGCAAGACATTAAAATGACAAATTCTAGCTCTGTTTCTTTAAATCTAAGCAGACTGGCTAATAGCTAGAAGTCTTGTTTATAATGGAAGCCAGGAGGATTCCAGAACAAGTCAACAAAACTCTATCATTCCTGCTTTCAGAATTTATTTCTGTTGGTGATTTAAACTAGATTCTTAAAAATCTCTCAATATAAAACACCATGAAATGTTTGGAAAAATATAATAAATATTCTTCTAATGAATAAGTAAGTTGGCTAGAAAGAAAGGCTAGTCTCCAGAGGCAGGATTCAAAGACTGACAGGAATCAGAATGGCAGGCTGATGCTAAATCTCGAGGTACCCTAGGGGAGCTTGTCAATCTCAGTACCCAGGAAGAGTAGGCTTTAATGGCTGTGCCAGAGAAGAAATGACCTTGAGCCTAAACATGTGATGTGTAGGAATAGTGCCTGCTTCAAATGGGCAACATCTTAGAAGAACAGTACCCCCATTGAAAAGAAAACTAGAAAACATCCACCAAAGGAGAGAGTAGTGAGAAAGGAAGCTGATTTATTATAGCCCGAATTTCTCTAAGAAAAATAAAAGTATTCGGAGGACTCTATCTTGCTGTGCATTTGGAGAGTGAAAACTAAATTGGGTGGCTTATCCAAGTTTGAGTTATTTCTGAGTCCCCAGTGATAAATCCATAGTGTTGGTTACCTCACAAGATACCAAGAAGAGCTTCCTATAGGTACCAAATATCCTCAGGTAGAATCAGAAGGATGATAAAGATCTGGATTTCTAGATCTTATAGAAATCCAGTTAGAAGGATATACCACACACATTTAAAAGATTGGGTAAATATGGTATCTTAGTTTGAGTTTCTATTACTGTGATGAGATACCCTGAACACAGCAACTAAAGGAAAACATTTAGTTGAAGCTGGCTTACAATTTTAGAGGTTTAGTCCATTATCATCATCATGGAGAAAAGCATGATGACATGCAGGCAGATATGGTGTTAGAGAAGGAACTTAGAGTTCTACATCTTGAACAGGCAGGCAGATTTCTGAGTTCGCGGCCAGCCTGGACTACAGAGTGAGTTCCAGGACAGCCAGGGCTACATAGAGAAACCCTATTTCAAAAAACCAAATAAACAAAAAACCAAAAAAACCAAAAACAACAACAACAAGAAAAGATTCTCTTGATAGGTAAAAAGAATTACCAAAAATGGGTTTTTGTGTTCCTATGGGAGCATATGAGCATTCATCTCAGAGTCACATGTCTGAGTACTGCTCATTTGATGTTCATTTGCTATGGCAAATTGGGAATGCACCCTGTTTATGGATACAAAGCAGAAAGATTCCTGCCTTGGAACCCTGTTTCCCTTGAATTGCATTTGCTATAGAAAGCAAGGGAGCCACAGCACTTGTGCTTTAGATCACCTAGTACTGTGAGGCAGCTATCTGGGTGTCAGTAAAGCCATTACTCTTTCATTACACATTTTCATGTCACAAAACTGGAGTACCATTCCTTCAAGCATTAAACTACATGGTGATAAACTGCTGCTGCTCTAAGACTGAACTTTAAAAAGGTGTGTGTGTGTGTGTGTGTGTGTGTGTGTGTGTGTATGCACGCTAGTGCACACGTGCATGTGACTGCTTCTCAGAGGGTAAGGCTTTGTCTTTTATATTTAATACTGGATATAAGACAGAGCACACCTGAAACCATGTGGACACTCTGTCTATCTTCTTAGAGAGATGTTTTTCTTTTCAGTGAATAAATAGAGGAAGAGTCAGCATTGGGAGGAACATTGGCTGCTTCAGATTCTCTCAATCCTTAATGTCTTAAAAACACTTAGACATGTTATATATCTTATATTTAATAGATACTTATATATCATTTTATCTTTACCCAAAGTAAAAGAAAAACAAATCATTCCCATAACAACTTCAAGCATCATAGAGACAAGAGTTCCCACAGCTTCCTCCTGGTCTTAAGAACAGAAATGCTTCCCTTCCTCAAGCTGAGAGGAATGCAGTGGTGTATAAATTTGTTTTGTTGGTGATCGTGGGTTAGTTTGTTGCTTGGTTGGTTTTTTCTTACACTATTTCTGGAATTTGCAAAACATAGTGACTTGGAAAGAAGTTACTGTAACAGAGATCCTGTCCATAATTACCCACCTCCATCACTGTACTATTCATTTATTCTTTTTTTAAAATTCATTGTGTTTTTCTTAAATCATTTTAAATGCAAAGTAAGAAACAAGAGGCTAGACTTTCAGGCATAATCTCAATGTAAGCAGCTGAATCGAAGCTTTCTTTAATTAGGAGATGTGATACCTCAGTTTTGTTGTTTGGGAATGGGTTCCATATCTCTTCATCAAAATCCCTTTATTGTAATTCCCCTGGCTCATAGGCCACAGCTAAAGCCTGGCATGAGGGACCTTTACAATCTATATCTACATCTGTACTTGATGCAGATATATATACCAGTCCTTCTGACATTCTTCATTCTGCCAGACTGAAATGCTTGATTGTCTAGGGTAAAAATTCCTCTTAAAATATGCAACTACTTTTGCTTAATATCTATTTGTTCCCTTTGTGTCCACATTGCTTTTACCAAATTCTTTTCTTTTGTTTAATATGACAGTTGTCTATAAGCCTTCTCCTTTCTGTTTGAACCTGTAATTTAAGCATTTTGTTCACATCATAATTAAGGAACTACATAACCTCTCATAATTGAAATTTCTGAAGGTTTATCATATATATCATATGTGTCTATCTCTCAACAAATTTGAAAGTTCTACAGGGCAAGAAATATTTTTATATTGTAATAGCAATACAGATCTAGTACAGATTTTAAAACAAATGTTTTCATTAGTAACTTTTGAACAAAATAATGTTACCAATGGTAGGTATAATAAAAATTTAGTATGTAATTATGGCAGGATACATCATTTCAACCCTTATTCTTAATCGGGTGTATAATTTCTTGGAAACAAATGCAGCTCTTTCTTCACTGCCTTTCTTCTTTTCTACTTTTCCTTAAGTCCTCTCTGGAGCAGCTTAAAGATCAAACCTTTGAATAAGCATATGGAAAAATCATCCCATTAGCTGTCTCCACTCTCATCCCACTCACACATTCAAGAAACCTAAATTATTTAACTTGACTTTTGCCAGTAGTAAACCCACTACCACGTGGTGAACGTTCTATCAATGTGACAGATTATGAAGGGAGTTTGGGTAGTAGTTGTTGGTGTGATTCCTAGAGAAGACAAAACCTGAAGAAAGAATTAATAGCCTTTAGTTGTATTAATAAAAAGAGATACACCAAAGATTGTAAAAGCTAGAAGCTGCAGTGTACCAGGATGAAACATGTCTTCTACACATGACAATATCATAGCACTTAACTCACAGGCATTGTGGTTGCCAGCAAAAGACCTACACAAGGTTAAGTCCATCAAATCTCCAACATGGAATGAGTATAAGCTCATTATTCCTCACCCTAGAGAGACATCGATGGAAACTAGAGTAGAGTCAGTTTTCTTTAGACTGTGATAGGTTGACTATGCCTCAATGAATGATGCCATGTTCCTCAGAGTATATGGGCAGCACAGATTAATTCTGGTGGATTATGTATTTTTAAAATGGAGAGAGTATACAAAGTTGGGAAAGCATGAGAAATAGATCAGGGAGGACTCAGGGAATTAACTAATTTTCAGATACTTATTTAAGTATTATGGTTTAAGGAGAATAATAAAGAAATTATGATATTAAATGGAGGTACATATATATTTTTTATTAATGTTTGAGTTTGGAGAAAGTTTCTGGGATACATAGAGAGCAAAGATCTGTTGAGAACTTTAAGTAGAGTTTGTCTCAGTATTCTAAGGTTTGTGAGACAAAACTAGCTACACAGAAGAAAATTATCAAACAATTCTAATCTCTAGCTACCCTGAGGTTAATCCAGATTGTCACCCATGTCTTCAGACTCAAAAACACTGTTGGAACCTTGGGTCAGGAGGTACATAGCAATGACACCTGCCCAGTGTACCACACCACCTCATTATCCCTGAAGCTTAGTGAAGTATCTACTCAATAGTGCTGATGGCAGGATAAATCAAATAAAATTTTCCTTGGAGTGATCATACATATGTATTAACTAGAACTTTTTAAAGAGGCTTTGATAATAGCAAACTACCAGGTTGAATTGGGTATGAATCTGCATGTAGAACGAATTCAGTCTTTTTCATCATCATTCATAAGTCACAATTAAACCTAGAGCAGAGGGCAGCCATTTCTGCAGTTAATGACATGTTATTCATTTAACCATAATATTTCTTTCTTTTAGAGCACATTTATAATTAATGAATATCAACCTTTAAGGGCAGCTGTACACAAAGTGCTATACATAAAAAAAAAAAGTGAACAGCCAATGGTTAATAAGTCTCACTATTATAAAAGGGTATAAATGCACTAAATAAAGCCTGACATCAGAATGGAGAAAGGAAGCATGAAACAACCTGACTAGGTAAAACAATGAGAAGCAAGAACCTGAACTTCTTGAGAGAATTGTTTCCCTCAAATTTTTAATTCAACAAAGCATGAGGTAATTGTTCATAAACTATTGACTTAACTGAATATTGCTATGCTGTATATGAATAGAAAAATAAGTGCACAAATCACATTTATTGTAGTTATGAATCCTGGTCTCTAAGATTATGAAACGATGGGACCTAAGAGAAATTTCTCGACTTCAAAGAACTCATTCTGCTTTTAGATGAGTGGGTATAACTGTTCATTACATGGCATTGCTTACAGTATTAAATTAAATCATAGAATTATAGTGTGTGGTTAGTAATAAATGGTCAATAAATATATTTAATTGTTTCATACACACTAAATAGTTAATTGTATTTCTAGGGAGCCTTCAATTTGTGACTTTTTTCCAGTAGTGTTGCATTCTGTCACTGCCACAAAATACCTGACAATAAACAACTGATGGAAAGAAAGGAATATTCACCTGAAAGTCTGAGAGGATACCATCCGTCAAGGTGGCAAAGGCCGATGGCAGGAGATTGACATGGCTGTTCATATCTTTTGCACAGTCAGGAGAAAACAGAGGAAATTGCTGGTCCTCAAATAAGGCTTCCTCCTCTTTCCCTTTTCAGTATGCTTCCAGCTCTTGAACAGTACTGCACAAGTTCAGGCCAGGTATTCCACCTTTATTTAAACCTCTCTGGAACCGCCAACACAGACACACCCAGAGGAGTATCTCCTAGGTGTTTCTAAATCCAGTCCAGTCGACAATGAAGATTAATCATAACAGATCCTAAAGAACATCATGGAACTGAAAAGCTTCTGTAAGGCAAAGGACACTGTCAATAGGACAAAACAACAACCTACACATTGGGAAAAGATCTTCTTTAACCTGACATCCAATTGAGTGCTAATATCCAAAATATATAAAGAACTCAAGAAACAACTGGGCAGTGGTGGCGCACACCTTCAATCCCAGCACTTGGGAGGCAGAAGCAGGCAGATTTCTAAGTTCGAGGCCAGCCTGGTCTACAGAGTGAGTTCCAGGACAGCCAAGGCTATATACAGGGAAACCCTGTCTCGAAAAACAACAACAACAACAACAAAGAACCCAAGAAGCAAACCTCCAAAAAATTATAACAAAATTAAGAAATTGTGTATGGAGCTAAACAGGGAATTCTTAACAGAGAAATTTTGAATGTACTAGAAGCACTTAAGGAAATGTTCAGCATCCTTAGTCACCAGGGAAACACAAATTGAAACAACCCTGACATTCCACCTTACACCAATCAGAATGGCTAAGATCAAAAACTCAAGTGACAGCACATGCTGGCAAGGATGTGGAGAAAGAGAACCACTCCTTGATTGCTGATAGGATTGCATACTGGTGCAACCAGTCTGGACATCAATGTGGTAGTTTCTTAGAAAATTGGGAATAGCTCCATCTGAAGACCCAGCTATCCCGTTCCTAGGCATATACCCAAAGGATGTTCCACTATACTACAAGAACACATGGTCCATTATGTTTATAGCAACCTTATTTATAATAGTTGAAAACTAAAAAAAAAAAAAAAACCAAAATAAAAACCAAAAAAAACCAACAGATTTCTCTTAACTGAAGAATGAATACAGAAAATGTGGTTCATTTACACAATGGAATACCATTCAGGTATTAAATATGAACATATCATGAATTTTTCAGACAAATGGATAGAAATAGAAAATATCATCCTGAGTGAGGTAACCCAGATACAAAAGAACATGCATGATATGTACTCACTGATAAATGGATATTAGCCGAAAAGTACAGAATACTCAGGATACAATCCACAGACTATAAGGCATTTGCCAAGAAGAAAGGCCCAAGTGAGGATGCTTCAATCCTGTTTAGAAGGGGAAACAAAATAAGCACAGGAGGGAGAGACCTGGTTGGGAGATGAGAAGGGGAAGGAGGGGCAGGATCAGATATCAGGGAGACAGGAGAGAAGCTCAGAGGGCCAGGAAAAGGAATACAAAGCTGCTGGGCTTGGGGGGAAAGTGGAAGCTCTAGAAATTCTCAGAGACCTGAGGTGTGAAAGGCTCCCAGGACTCAATGTAAATGACCTTAGTCAAAATTCCACTAATAGGAGATAAAACCTGAACAGACAACCTCCAGTAGTTAGCGATCCAAGTGGAGGGATGAGGTCACCAACTTACCTTCAAAAGTTTTGACCCAGAATTGTTCCTGTCTAAAAGAAATGCAGGGGAAAAAATGGGGCAGAGTTTGAAGGAAAGGATACTCAATGACAGGCCCAAATTGGGACCCACCCCATGGGTGGGCACCAAACCCTGACACTATCACTGATATCATGTTGTGCTTGCAGACAGGAGCCATCTCCTGTCTTAGAGGACAGCATGGCTGTCCTCCTCTAAGAGGCTATCTATCAGCAGCTGGTTGAGACAGATGCAGAAACTTAGAGTCAACCATTAGACTGAGGTTGAGGACACATATGGAAGAGTTAGGGAAAGAAATGAAGGAGTTCAAGGGGAGAGCAACCCCATATCAACTAACCTGGACCCCTCTGAGCTCCCAGAGACCATAAACTGGTCCATGGGCCTGGGCACATATGTAGCAGAACACTGCCTTGCCTGAACTCAGTAGGAGAATATGCCCCCGGGGAAGCGGGATGTGGGTATGTGTAATGGGCATTTGTGGGGTGGGGTGTGTAGGGTGGAGGATTGGAATAGGTGGAGGATTGAGGAAGCACCCTTTCACAGGCAAAGGGGAGGAGGTAAAGAACTCTTGAAGGCGAGACAGGGAAGGGGAGCAACATTTGGAATGTAAATAAATAAAACATTAAAAAGAGAAGAAGATGTAGGTATTTGCTAAAGTTTCCATTGTGAACAAATTCTGTGCAATTTTCAGTAATGAAATGACACAAGGTATTGTTATGGGTGCTATTTTCAATGATTTTTCTGTTTAATGCTGGGAACAGTATATATCAATGTCAAACAGACTCAAAATGTCAAATATCAAGTGTATTTTATAATTAAAACTTTTCTATGTTAAAAAATATCACACATCACTGACATTCAAATAGTATAGTACTGCATGAAGAATAGATGAATGAGCTATGAGAAGAAATACAAACCCAGAATATTTGTTTGTATGTGTATGAATATACTAAAATCATTAAGAAAAATTGATTGTTCAAGAAACAACTGGAAACACAACATTATCACCCAGACTCATCACCTAAAGAAAAGTATATGTTACATGGACTAAAGAGTTATTTTAATAGTGAAAGAGATCTAAGACAAGCTTTAGAGGTAAACAAGATGTACTTTGGACACTAAAACAGAACTTCCTAAGAAAGTTACTATGCATGCAATTGGTAATGCTGGAGTCCTATGTGGGAGAAGGTAGAATTACAGGTGTGAGTGAAGGGGTCCTCAGAAGCTTTATTAGAGGTAATTTTATATTAATTGCTGTTAAGTAAACTATATTCATACTCTGTAATAAAATACAGTTTCAAAAAGGCTCACTCTAACATTTTATGAAGATTTTCCTTAGAAATATGACTGATAATTGAGTTAGCTTACCTTTTATCTTTTATTTATTTGGGCCAGTATCTCTACCAGACCATATTAGTTTATATTCAATTATTATTTCTCTATACAAAAAGCTAAGTACTTCCTCCTGTTTATTTCCTGCTTTGGATTTCACAAACCATGCAAACAGAAAGAAATGTTAATCACAGCTCCCTCCAAGGCTGAATTAGAACAGCTAACCTACAGGAACTGATCTTTCCTCTAAATAAAAAACTAATTCTCTCAGATCTTTCTCCCAAGGCACATACCTTTACCCTTACTTTGCACCTTGCTGAACTCTTTGTGGTTTTATGGAACGGAACATTATTGAACTTGCAGACCAAATGGAGTCACTGAAGTAAGGAAGTAGCTCGTTACCTTCTTTCTAAAAGCTCTCAGCCTTGATCTGCTTCTGAACTTATGTTCAAATGCATGTATTTCATTTTCTTTAATGATGAAAACAGAAAGAAAAAAAAAAGACTTGCTCTAACTCTTCCCCTTTTGCCAATCTAGCAGTGGTTTATTTTGCATCATGTGATCTTGCAGAGCAAGCTGTGCTCTTAGTGAAATTCATACTGGAGGGAATTCAACAACAGCTCCTGGGCTCAGGTGAAGGAAAAACCTGTAGATAATGCTGTTTGAACTAGCATCTGAGTATACTGTATGCGTTCAGGGCAAAAGTTCTTCTGAGGTGAAAACATGCATTCTCTCAACTAAGAGCCATGAGTACTAGAGGTAGTAGTAGAGCATGAGCTCTGGAGGCAGGCTACCTACATTTGAACATCAGTTCTGTCCTCTCCTGCCTACTGGATTACGCATACACCTGAACTGTCATTTTACTGACTGTCAAATTAAGATTAAAAACAACAAAGCAAAAGCAAATCCTACTTTACAAGTTTGTGTGCAGATTAAATAGAGTAATGAAATATGTTTATCATTTAGAAGATTTCCTGATCCTTGGACACACAGCCTGAGGAACATCTGGGAGGAAAGAGCCTTCCGGTTTCCATCTGTGGTGGGAGACCTCTGCCTGGGCCACCAGGGTTCCATTGCCAAACAGCACCCTGAGAAAGATAGCTGCCCAGGAATGTGGAAAACCTAGTGAGAGGAGAACTGACCCTGCGCCACAACTCTCTAAACCCAATTTCCTCTCAGAGAGAACTAGTCTTCAAGGAATATTGACACCTAGGCTTGCAGGAAAGACAAGCCACAGTCAGAGAGAGTAAGACCAGCTAACACCAGAGATAACCAGATTGTGAAAGGTAAGTACAAGAACACAAGGAACAGAAACCAAGGCTACTTGGCATCATCAGAACCCAGCTTTCCCACCATAGCAAGCCTTGGATACCCCAACACACCAGAAAAGGAAGACTCAGACTTAAAATCACATCTCAAGAGGATGATAGAAGATTTTAAGAAGGAAATAAATAACTCCCTTAAAGAAATACAGGAGAACACAGGTAAATTATTAGAAGCCCTTAAAGAGGACACACAAAAATCCCTTAAAGAATTACAGGAAAACACAATCAAACAAATGAACAAAACCATTCAGTAATTAAAAACAGAAATAGAAACAATAAAGAAATCAGAAAGAGACACAACACTGGAGTTAGAAAACCTAGGAAAGAGATCAGGAGTCATAGATGCAAGCATCACCAACAGAACACAAGAGATGGAAGAGTAAATCTCAGGTGTTGAAGATACCATAGAAAATATTGACACAACAGTCAAAGAAAATGCAAAATGCAAAAGGCTCCTAACCCCAAGCATCCAGGATATCCAGGATACAATGAGAAGACAGAACCTGAGGATAATAGGTATAGAAGAGAGTGAAGAATCACAACATAAAGGACCAGTAAATATCTTCAACAAAATTATAGAAGAAAACTTCCCTAACCTAAAAAGAGAGATGAACATAAATATACGAGAAGCCTACAGAATTCCAAATAGATTGGACCAGAAAAGAAATTCCCTCTGTCACATTATAGTCAAAACACCAAACACACAAAATAAGGAAAGAATATTAAAAGCAGGAAGGGAAAAAGGGCAAGTAGCATATAAAGGCAGACCTATCAGAATTACACCAGACTTCTCACCAGAGACTATAAAATCTAGAAGATACTGGGCAGATTGCATACAGACTCTAAGAGAACACAAATGCCAGCCCAGGCTCCTATACCCAGCAAAACTCTTAATAATCATAGATGATAAAACAAAAATATTCTATGACAAATCCAGATTTGCACACTATGTTTCCATAAACCCAGCCCTACAAAGATTAATAGATGGAAAATGCCAACTCAAGGAGGAAAACTACACCCTAGAAAAAGCAAGAAGGTAATCTTTCAACAAACTCAAAAGAAGATAGCCACCCAAACATATAAACAACATCGAAAATAACAGGAAGCAACAATCACTATTCTTTAATATCTCTTAACATCAATGGTCTCAACTCCCCAAAAAAAAGACATAGACTGACAGACTGGATCCATAAACAGGACCCAGCATTTTGCTGCATCCAGGCAATGCACCTACATGTTAAAGACAAACACTACCTCAGAGTAAAGGGCTGCAAAACAATTTTCCAGGCAAATGGCCCCAAGTAAAAGGCTGGAGTAGCCACTCTACTATTGCGTAAAATCGACATTCTACCAAAAGTCATCAAAAAAGATAAGGAAGGACACTTCATACTCATCAAAGGAAAAATCTCAAAGAATAATTCTCAATTCTGAACATCTATGCACCAACTGCAAGGGCTTCCACATTCATAAAAGAAACTTTAATAAAGCTCAAAGCACACATTGCACCTCACACAATAATAGTGGTACATTTCATTTGTTTTGTTTTGTTTTTTCGAGACAGGGTTTCTCTGTATAGCCCTGGCTGTCCTAGGACTCACTCTGTAGACCAGGCTGGGTTCAAACTCAGAAATCGGCCTGCCTCTGACTACCAAGTGCTGGGATTAAAGGCTTGCCCCACCATTGCCTGGCATAGTGGGAAATTTCAACACCCCACTATCATCAATGGACAGATCTTGAAAACACAAACTAAACAGAGACACAGTAAAACTAACAGATGTTATGAACCAAATGGATTTAACAGATATCTATAGAACATTTCATCCTACATCAAAAGAATATACCTTCTTTTCAGCTCCTCATCGTACCTTCTCAAAAACTGATCATATAATTGGTCACAAAACAAACCTCAACAGATATAAGAAGATTGAAATAATCTCATGCCCCCTATCAGATCACTATGGAATAAGGCTGGTCTTCAATGGAAACAACAACAAGAGAAAGCCCAGATACACATGTAGGCTAAGCAATGTTTAACTCAATAACTTGGTCAAGGAAGAAATAAAGAAATTAAAGACTTTCTAGAATTTAAGGTAAATGAAAATACAACATACCCAAACCTAAGGGACACAATGAAAGCAGTGTTAAGAGGAAAACTCATAGCTCTGAATGTCTCCAAAAAGAAACTGGAGAGAGCATATACAAGCACCTTAACAGCACACCTGAAAGTTCTAGAACAAAAAGAAGTTAATACACCCAAGACGAGTAGAAGGCAGGAAATAAACAAATTAAGGGCTGAAATCAAACAAGTAGAAACTAAAAGAACTATACAAAGAATTAACAAAACCAGGAGCTGGTTCTTTGAGAAAATCAACAAGACAGATAAACACTAAGCCAGATGAACCAGAGGGCACAGAAACAGTATGCAAATTAACAAAATTAGAAATGAAAAGGGAGATATAACAACAGATTCTGAGGAAATTCAAAAAATCATCAGAGACTACTACAAAAGACTATATGCAACAAAATTGAAAAATCTGGATGAAATGGACAAGTTTCTAGACATATACCAAATGCTAAAGTTAAATCAGGATCAGATAAATCATCTAAACAGCCCCATACCCCCTAAAGAAATAGAAGCAGTCATTAAAAGTCTCCCCAAAAAAATATTAAGCCCAGGACCACATGGGTTCAGTGCAGAATTCTATTAGACCTTCAAAGAAGATCTAATACCAATACTCTTCAATCAATTCCACAAAATAGAAACATAAGGAACACTACCCAATTCATTCTATGAGGCCACATTGACACTGATCCCAAAACCTCACAAAGACCAAACACTAAAAGAAAACTTCAAACCAATTTCCCTTATGAATATAGATGAAAAAATACTCAACAAAATTCTCACAAACTGAATCCAAGAACACATGAAAACAATCATTCACCAAGATCAAGTAGGCTTCATCCCAGGGATGCAGGGATGGTTCAATACCCAGAAATTCATCAATGTAATCCACTACATAAACAAACTCAAAGAAAAAAAAAACATGGTCATTTCATTAGATACTGAAAATGCATTTGACAAAATTCAACATCCCTTCATGATAAAAGTCTTGGAAATTTCAGGAATTCAAGGAGCATACCTAAATCTAGTAAAAACAATATACAACACACCAGTGACTAACATCAAAGTAAATGGAGAGAAACTCAAAGCAATCCCAATAAAATCAGGTACTAGGCAAGGCTGCCCTTTCTCTCCCTATCTATTCAATATAGTACCTGAAGTTCTAGCTAGAGCAATTAGACAACAAAAGGTCAAAGGGATACAAATTGGAACGGAAGAAATCAAAATACTACTATTTGCAGATGATATCATGGTATACTTACATGACCCGAAAAACTCCACCCGAGATCTGCTACAGCTGATAAATATCTTCAGCAAAGTGGCTGGATACAAAATTAACTCAAGAAAATAAGTAGCCATCCTATACTAGAAGGATAAACAAGCTGAGAAAGAAATTAGGGAAATAACACCCTTCACAATTGTCACAAACAATATAAAATATCTTGGTATAGCTCTAACTAAACAAGTGAAAGATCTGTATGACAAGAACTTCAAGTCTCTGAAGAAAGAAATCAAGACCTCAGAAGATGGAAAGATCTCTCATGCTCATGGATTGGCAGGATTAATATAGTTAAAATGGCCATCCTGCCAAAAGCAATCTACAGATTCAATACAATCTCCATCAAAATCCCAACTCAATTCTTCATAGACTTAGAAAGAGCAATTCTCAAATTCATATGGAATAACAAAAAACCCAGGATAGCAAAAACTATTCTCAACAATATAAGAACTTCTGGGGGAATCAGCCTCCCTGACCTCAAGCTGTACTACAGAGCAATAGTGATAAAACTGCATGGTATTGGTACAGTGACAGGTAGGTAGATCAAGGGAATAGAATTGAAGACCCAGAAATGAACCCACACACTTATGGTTACTTGATCTTTGACAGAGGAGCTAAAACCATCCAGTGGAAAAAAGACAGCATCTTCAACAAATGGGGCTGGTTCAACTGGCGGTCTACATGTAGAAGATTGTGAATTGATCCATTCCTATCTCCCTGTACAAATTCAAGTCCAAGTGGATCAAGGACCTCCATATAAAACCAGATATACTGAATCTAATAGAAGAGAAAGTGGGGAAAAGTCTGGAACACATGGGCACAGGGGAAAAGTTCCTGAACAGAACACCAATGGCTTGTGCTCTAAGATCAAGAATCGACAGATGGGACCTCATAAAATTAAAAACTTCTGTAAGGCAAAGGACACTATAAATAGGAGAATACGACAACCTACAGATTGGGAAATGATCTTTACCAATCCTACATCCGATAGAGGGCTAATATCCAATGTATACAAAGAACTCAAGAAGCTACACTCCAGAGATCCAAATAACCCTATCAAAAAATGGGGAACAGAGCTAAACAGAGAATTCTCAACTGAGGAAACTCTAATGGCCGAGAAGAAATGCACCTAAAGAAATGTTCAACATCCTTAGTCATCAGGGAAATGCAAATCAAAACAACCCTGAGATTCCACCTCACACCAGTCAGAATGGCTAAGATCAAAAACTCAGGTGACAGCAAATGTTGGCAAGGATGTGGAGAAAGAGAAACACTCCTCCATTGTTGGTGGGAATGCAAGCTGATATAACGTCTCTTGAAATCAGTTTGGTGGACCCTCAGAAATATGAACATAATACTAACTGAGTACCCAGCTATACCACTCCTGGGCATATACTTAGAAGATGCTCCAACATGTAATAAAGACACATGTTCCACTATGTTCATAGCAGCCATGTTTAGAATAGCCAGAAACTGTAAACAAACCAGATGTCCCTCAACAGAGGAATGGATACAGCAAATGTGCTACATTTACACAATGGAATACTACTCAGCTATTAAAAACAATGACTTCATGAAATTCGCAG
Organism: Rhynchomys soricoides; assembly: GCA_019843965.1. Lineage (NCBI taxonomy): Eukaryota > Metazoa > Chordata > Mammalia > Rodentia > Muridae > Rhynchomys > Rhynchomys soricoides. The sequence goes on from JADRCH010000140.1 coordinate 4,295,419, forward strand.
GCAAATGGATGGAACTTGAAAATATCATCCTGAGTGAGGTAATGTAGTCACAAAAGAATGAACATGGTATGTACTCACTGATAAGTGGTTATTAGTCCAAAAGTTCGAAATACCCAAGAGTAATTCACAGCAACAGTAAGACTGAGGGTGAGGTTACAGATGGAGGAGTTGGAGAAGGGACTGAAGGAGCTGAGGGAGTTTGCAGCCCCAGGGAGAGAGCAACAGTGGCAACTGGCCTGACCCCTTGAAATTCCCGAAGACTAGATCACCGACCAAAGAATATACATTTAGGGACCCATGGTGCTGGCCACATATGCCACAGAGGAAGCTCTTGTTAGCCATCAGGGGGAGGAGAGGCCCTTGGGCAGGAGGGTGTTAGATCCCCCAGTATAGGTGACTGCCAAGGAGGGAAGAAGAGATTTAGTGTGTGGGTGGGTGGGAGAATAACCCCATCCTGGCAGGGAGAGGAGGAGGGAATGGGGAGGTTCCAAAGAGGAGATCTGGAAAGGGGGAAACATTTGAAATGTAAATAAAGTATGAAAAAAATAAAAGAGGAAAACAAAATCAACAACACACAAAAGAAGATTTTTTTATATTTAAGACAGTTAACTTTCAGTGTTGTTATCTGGGAATATATCACTTTCTTGTAATGACTTATTAAACAGAAATATTTTTGTATTGTGATTTCCACTAATATATTTTCCATACCAATGAGACACCCCCTTCAGTCCTAGGTACTTGAGAATGTAACATATTTGGAGATACTGTCTTTTAAGAAGTCAATAGGCTTATCAGGCTGCATTGAGGCCCATAAATGTGAACATAGCAGGAACAACTTTTAAAAACGAACAGAGGAAATGCCATCTAAGAACAGAGCAAAACATTTGTCAGCCCCAGGGGAAAAATGTTTCCCTCTCTCCCCTGTTTCTACCTACAGAATTCACTCAAAACTCCAGTCTACTTTAAAAATAATCTATTTTCCAAAACCATCTCAGCCTCAAGCATGTCTGCTTCCTTGCCTGAAACCTTTCTATTGTGTTTCACTCCTGCCTCATTTTACTCTTTCAGTGAAAGGCTCACCTTTGCTTTGACTACTTACAATACAGGGAATTCAAGCTTTTGCTCCATCAGCCATTCATTCCAAAGAATGAACAGTGTCTTCCCAGATGTCAGTAGGCCAGAGTCAGTACACCAGAGGCACATTGAAGCTTCTGGGTGACCAGAGTATGTAAATAGTAAGAGCTCCACAAGAAATCTAGGTCTCAATATAGAAAAACTCACATTTGCTGCTGTGACCTCTGATTTCTTCTGCCAACTGTAGCTGAAGCTCCCAGCTTTTCCTGTCCAGTGCCTCTCTCTGAATCTAAACTGTACAGAAAATTACTGTCATATATCTAATTCCATATAACTGTAATGATTACAAAGAGAAATGGGATAAAATAAATGAATTATTGGTGGGAATATATATACAAATGTGTGTATGTAAATAATGTGTATGTTGTGTTTGATGAATGTGTATATGTGTATGTGTGTGTATGTATATGTATGTAGGTGCATGTATGTGTGTACATGTTTATGTATACACAGCTGGAACTCACTATGTAGAACAGGCTTCAACTTCATAGCAATCATACCTCAGCTTCCTGAGTGCTGGTATTTCAAGTGTGATCTACCATACCGGGAAATTTTTTTTATATAGACATGTATAAGGGTTATCTGGCTTTAGTGACTCAATATACAGCAGTGTTGGCGACACTTTTTCAAAACTTGTACATAATAAAAGAGCCTCAGCAATTCTCCATGTCAATAGAAGTTTTAGGAACCATAGAGAGAATAGAATTAGAGAAACCTTTCACATTACTATAAGATCAAATTTGATATCATCATTGAACTATGAAATTAGATATAAGAAGATATTTCTAGGAGCTGAAAAGATGGCTCAGCAGTTTAGCATACTCATTCCTCATTCTGAGAGCCCAGTTTGCTTCCCAGCACCCAAGTCAGGAGGCTTACAACTGCTTGTAACTAGTTCCAGAGAATTTGACCTCCACAAGTACCTGCACACATGTACACACACAAATAAACAAAATAAAATAAATTTAAAATACAGTTTTAGATCATATTCCAATTAACAAGATCACCTTTTGTTTTATTGTAGGTATAAGCCATTACATCAATCTAAAGCTTCTTAATGGATTTTGGCAGGTTTTTGAAAAGTAGGCAAATGGTAATTACCAGGGGCCAGAATATAGCAAATTAAATGTATGTGCCAGAAAGTTAGCTTCAGAGGAATAAAAGGTCATCCAAAAAAAATATAACACAACACACTATGTAATTTCCCTCTATATGCTATTTCCACAGTTATAATAAGGCAAGCACTAAGTATTGATTTAGCCCAAAATGGTATATATTTTTTCAGTAGGATAAAGAAAGAAAAATTGTGTAAGTGTGTATGGTGGAATACAAGATCCCAGTGCTGATACTCTGTGGTAGAAAATCAATAAACAGTACTTTAAGCTGAAAATCGGGAAGTGGCACTATTACAATGTATGTTATTTAATAACACGGCCAAAGCGATAGGAAAATCAGAAGTTAAGAGTAGCTGATTTTTGCAATGGCACTATTTTGATGATTTCTATTATGTTTTCCTGTAATACTTGGCTTTTAAAAATATATGTACAGATATATATTTCTTTGATAAGCAATAAATTGCATTTACAGATACTAAATACAATTGATTTTAAGGTCCCTTCAGTATGTTTGAAACTAGGAGATCTATGTGTAAACTGTTGTTCACACTGACATTTGCTTCCAACTTGCTTTTGAAGCTTTTCTTTTTGCAATTTTCTCTTTTAGCTGAAAGAGTCATAGAAGTCAACTACTTAAATTAAATCTTATCATGTTAACTGACAACAGCAGTAAGTGTGTGACCCTTCTCACTTTATCTGGTTTGATAAAAATGATTGATAGAATAATGAGAAGGTAGCAGACAAAGGATGGGAAAAGCTACAATGCTATAGATGGGTGGTAAATGCAAAGGAATAGAAAGGGCAAAACAGAGTCCAGATAGAGGACAGAACTGTAATCTGGGTCATTTGTGCTGCTATGACAGAATATCACAGAGCTGTTACAGTACCCAAGCCTGGAAGACTGCATTTGAGCCATTGGTGTCTAGTGCTATTCTCCATGATGCAGTATCTCATGGTACAAAGCAGCCAGGCAACACACACACACACACACACACACACACACACACACACAGAGAGAGAGAGAGAGAGAGAGAGAGAGAGAGAGAGAGAGAGAGAGAAAGACAGAGACAGAGACAGAGACAGACAGAGACAGAGAGAGACAGAAAGGCAGAGAGAAAGAGAGACACAAAGAGACACAGAGAAATAGAGACAAAGACAGAGAGACAGAAAACAGAGAAAGACAAAGAGAGCAACAGAGTCTGAGACAGAGAGAGACAGAGAAGCAGAGAGTCAAAGAGACAGAGACAGAAACAGAGTGAGAGACACAGAGAAAGACACATTGACAGAGAGACAGAAATAGAAAGTGTGAGAGAGAGTACGCAGGGCTCAAACTGGCTTTCTACCAAACTCACAACAGGCACTAACAGTTGAACAATGCTGTCACCCTGAGAGGATTACCTGAGGAACTAACTTGACTTTAAAAGCCTACTTACTCCACTGTGGAGGTCGACATGAAGTTCTAGAGCATGAATTTCAGGGATCACACCATAGCAAATATGTAATTGAAGAAAGCATTTTTACATTTTAGTTTTCTTAATCTTGATCAAAGTTGCTTACAGGAAATTAAGGATTTGAGATTAAAACAAAATTTTGTTTTGCTTTGAAACTGCTATTCTTTTCAGTTTACCAAGTTTGACACAACTAGAAACATAACCTTTGCTTCTGGTTACTCCAACTGCCAAATAGATCAGTAATTCCTGAGGTCTGATATTTTTAACTATAGAACCCAGAAAACATTTTCATTAAATAATATTTTTCATATCTCTACGAATCATTATGGCAATCAAAGGAGAAAAGTAAACATTATTTGGGCTCCTCCCCATGCATCTGTTTCACTATCATTGTTAAGGGATTAGCACACAACCTTCTTCTAAAACATGGAATGATTGAAATTGTGTGGTGAAGGGAACTTCAAAATGATCAGACTAGTAGAGGCACAGAGGGATGAATAATTCCTGCAAACATCATAAGGACTCTTTGAAAATCCTTAGCTATTAACTAAAGAATGAGATTAGACTCATATCAAACTTCAAAGCTCCCTCCTAACTACCTATTTTAAATGGATTTTTCTCTAGAAATAAAAAAAATAGTTTCTCTTTATAACATAATGCGAAATATAGTTCTGTTCATTTATACCTTTCTTCTTTAGGATAACATAACCTTTGGGTTTATATGAGAGGGCAAATTCTTGTCCTGCCCTTCCTTGCCGATGATTTTTCAAGGTAATAAACTAAAATACATGTAAACCGTCTTCTGATTTGTGATGAACAGTCAATAAACAGAAAATGCTAATCATACTAATTTCTTCTCATAGCAACATGGTGATGCATGAATAATCTATTAACATGCAAGGGCCAACAGGGTTAAGCTGCTAAAACACCGTCATTGATTTCTCCCTTTCTGGCTATGCTCACTTCTTATTCAAGTGGTTCTCTGTAAACCCCCTTTCCATTATATTGTAAAAATTTCTTCCCTTGAGCATCTTTGTGAAGCTCTGCTCTTAAAACATTAATTAAAGGGAGGTGAAGTGTTTGACTAATCAGCAGAGATGTCTGTAGGGCTCCAATGCTGAGTGACAAATGTCAATATGTGCTTTGGGTTTGTTGGATCAACCAGCCAATATGAAGAAACTGATCCATCATCTTGTCACCAATTCCCAGAGCATCCTAGAAGCCTGCCAATTAAAAAAAGTTGTAATCACAATATATCACTCAGCCACCATTGTAAGAACATGATAAATAGGGACCTTTTTCTCCCTCTCTGTTGAGCATTTGATGTCTATTTTGTAAATTTATTCCATTTTTAAGTTGGTGCAGAACTCACATCCAAAGTGAAAAAGGAGAGCACCTCAAGATATATATTCCTCTGTTCTTTTTCCTGAAGCATAAATTAACATTTTGTCAAGTAGGTGTAAATCCTTGTAGACTTTTGAAAAATGACACAAATGGTTAGAAGAATTACTTGCCTTATTGGGGCCTGGCTCATTTAGTACATTTTCTTCTCTACAAAGAAAAGTTGGGAATTTTCGTCGGTGGATATTCAGTAAAATATAGGAAATTATACAATACAAACTCCTTCAATATTCCTATTTCTTATCAAGGTGAAAGGTATACTACAAGGAATATTCTGAGCCACATTTTGGTCTCAATTCTACCATTCTCTCCAACTATTCTATCCTCCAAACAGTCCTTCTCTCTGGTGCTGCTTTTCCATTTATCTGCAAGGCTCCCTAACCTGTGGGGCATTCAGCTAACTCCACAGAGCTCCTCCAAAATTGACTTAAATATTATTTTACTTTTATTATTATACATATGTTTGATACCCACTCAAAGCCTGAGTTAAGAGTGCTTTTCTGAGTTTCTTCTCAGATCCAGAAGTGGTTGATGTCTCTATTGAAACCCAATTGCTTTAATCCTTTGTATTATAGTGGAGATTTTTTATCTATTTTCTGTTTAAAGTAGTAAAAGGATGTAGGCATTTATTTACCTTGTCCCCCAGCAACTAGCCTATGACTAATAGTCAGATATAGTAACATAACAAGCTAATCTTAAACTCTTTGAACTCATATTAGTTGACCATTATCTTAGAAGCAAGCCAAGCACTCTCTGCATACAGTGCCCTGAGAAAACTGGCCTTTGTCCTCATTTATGGCTTTACATTGAGCTAACCTCTTCCTCCAGCTTTTTATTTTTGCCTAAAGGAACACTCCGATTTCTTCCTATGTAGTATGTTCTTCCTTACTTTGGAGACATTGTGCATGGCCAACTCATTTCTTGGTCCTTATTCTTAAAGCCAAGATGTTTATTATTAATTTCTATTGTAGTTTGCCTTCTATTAGTGTGAGGAAACAGGGGCCACTTCCAACCTGGGGGAGGACAGGACTTATTTCAGCTTATATATTACACTCTATCATAGAGGGAAGCTAGGGCAGGAGCTCAAATAGAATTAGAGTAGAAACCAAGAAGGAATTCCATTTACTGTCTTGCCCACTGGTTCTCTGACCAGAGAGCTTTCCTTATAAGTCTTTTATCTATTAATTGCGAATTTCACATCATGCACTCTAATTCCACTCATTTCCCTGTCCCTTCATATTTGCCATCTATGCTTGAAACTTCCTCCCCCCAAAAGGAAACAAAAAGAAAAAAAAAAGCTTTGGATCTGCAGAACTGGCCCCTCCAAGCCATCTAGCAGTTCATAGGTGTTGGAGTGAGCCAACTCAAAGCCTTGGATCTTGGCCTGGGTGGTAGCTGGTGGGTCAGCCCACCAGCTCTGACAAACCCACACCACGTGGGTCAGCTCTCCAGCACTGTTCTGGCTAGCTTACCTAAGTGAGGGGCAGGTCCAGCTTTCTCTCTTTCTTCGGGGCCAGGTCACATGCACCCATTCTACCAGGGCCAGATCTATTGTGCTACCCAAGCAAGGGAGGTGGCTTTCCTAAGGGCTGTAGCCAGTAAGGGATGGGGCCAGCTCTGCTCAGCCCTTGGGCATCAACATGATCCAAGGCCATGGCAGGCCAGACAAGAGACATCCACATTACCTTTGGAAGCAAAATTCACAGCGTATTGAGCAATCCTATATCATTAAAAATCAAGGAAGTGCCCCCACAAACATGCCCGCAGGCCAATCTGCTGGAGTCCTTAATTCATTTGAGTTTCTCTCCAACCAAATGACTCTAGTGTATGTAAAGTTGAAAATGAAAACTAAGCAACAATCAGATCATGGCCCCAAACACCTAATTTCATGCCATTCATATAATGACTGTCACTAATATATCATTTGTATCTAGATTCAATGCTTTCTAGACTCAGTGCTGTATAAGAGAATAGAGGTCTGTTTTTACGCAGAGCTGTATCTGAAAGGTAACATTATTTTTCACTTCCTGAACCAGTGAATATATAAACTAAATTTGGATACCACAAACTAGAACATGGTTTATGAACATGTCATTGTAAGACTTTTATAACAAGGCTCAGTATTGTAAATGGTGAAGCATTCTAAGGAAGCTAAGCTCTTATCCTGTGATCCTCACACAATAGACCAGACAAGAAGATTAAAGCAAGAGTATCTAACTCTTAAGAACCAGGTGCCTCAGTTTTTTACAGCTCAGCAAACTGGCCCGTCAAGAGCCCAGAAACCCAAGAACATTATTAAATGAGTGTGTGCCTACTATTTTTCTTTACTGTCCCAACTCCAATAATTATTCCCTTTGCAACATCCTTCCCAGACAAGGGAGAACTGGCAAAATCACTTCAAAAACTCCTTCATACTTGAGAAGCAAAAACTTCCTTGTTAGCAGACCAATGGCTGTGTAGTAAACCTAGGACCTATCCCTTATCCAGATGCTGCTACTTATTCCTCAAAGTAGACAACCCAGTAGAAGAGATGCAGAAGGCTCCAGTGGTAGATGAATGGATGGGAAAGCCTGATTGGCAAACTGTCGGTCATCATAATATCGCTATCTTGCTTCCACCCCCCACCCTTTGTGAACACTCAAAGCCCCTGCGTAGGAAACAGGTCATCCAGGCTACAAAGAGAGATCGCAGCAACAAGGGTTTCCACATAATCATATAATACAAAGCTGCTTAAAAAGAATGCAGCCTTAGTGTCAATGTCTGATGAAACTGGTGGAGGTCACTAGGCTAGTCATTTCCCTTCTGTTTGAATAAACTCTTGCCAGGAAATTAAAATTCAACAGGTAGAAAGTCAAGTTGAGAACTGAGCTATGGCTAAGTACCAATAATCTCTCTCTGATTCAGGGATAAGCCATGATTTCAGGAGCTTTCAAGCTCCTGAAAGCCAGTTTTCCAAATGTTGCAAATAGGAGAAAAATTGCTTCTAAAGTGACTCCTCACTAAAATATTCACAGACAAAACAAAGGAAAACAAGCAAATGGGAGGCTGGGATATATATTTTTTTAATTTTCCTTCTGAACTACCAGGAATGATCTGTGTGTTGGCAGGAAGAGCAGGCTCAGAACATGTTACTGGGTGTGCAAATGTGTCAATGTCTTTAAAAGAACTTCTTAGAGTTAATCTAAATTTCTAAAAGAGAAGCACTGCCATCCCAACATGTCTGTAATTTTCATGAACAATATTTGCAGGCTTTCTGCAAAGAAGAAACTGTCTTTTCTTCTTTTTAAAAGAGCATTGCATAAGGTTCCATAGAAGTAAGCTGTGCAGAAGCCTGAAAGCAGAACAATCTGTTCTTTCTTTATGGAATAAAAAATAAAACAAAACATAGTACAGTGGTTTTAAGAGAATACTATAAGCATATTTTAAATTAAATGTAGTTTTAAAATTCCTCTTCTCTTTTCTACCCAGCCAAACTCGACCTATTTTGTTTTAATCCTTTAATCTGGTCCTTCGTTCACCGTTGGAAAGAGTTGATCTGATTCTCAGAAGCCTTGAAAGCCTTTCTAATGTGCTATTTTGCTCTTTACAAAATTCCACTGTTCAGGTATGACTGTGACTCTAGGCTCTTCAGCATGGCTAATGATTTTAGGTTAAACTATTGGTTATTTTCCCATTTAGTAGTATGAGGGGGAAACCTCAATTACTCTTCCTGTTAAGATGTGCTCCTTCTTCTCTTTTTGACTGTGTATAATTAAGAGAGTCCCACGTACATCCTTATTCATTTCTCTCACCAATAAAGACTACTTCTCATCAGAAGAGATCACTAATATCACTAATATCACTAACTCACTTATACTGTTATCTTTTGTTTTAAAATGGACAAATACATTGAAGCAAAGAAAGAGCTGGCATTATATTTCATAACTTTTCAATTTTTCACTTTATGAAGCAAGCGATATATTCATAGAAAACACTTTGCTCATCCTCCAATCTCCTTGGAGTCTGATAAAAAATTTAGTGCCTGTTAGTTCTGCATTTCTACTGGTTTACTTTTTTCAGATTATTAAATTTCCTGATTCTCCACTAAGGGAAAAATAATCAATAAATTTCATCTTCAGCTATCATCGTACAGATTCTAAGCAGCAGCTAACTGAGAGGAAGAGTACTGCTTTGACATTCCTTCCAGCCTATGCCCCAGGACACTGGTGTATTCTCTCTTCTACTACTTGTAGGAAAATGACAATAGCTCTTAATCATTCTGTGAATTAACCTGTGAGGAATATAGAGCAGGCTTTCCCAGAGAGGGTGGTATTCACTATTGATTGGCTGGCCTCTGCAAAGTACGAGTATCATGACAGGCAGAGTGTTAGTCGTGGTCTTTGCTACTGTACCAAGTAAAGTACAGTTATATGGAAGACTCTACCCAAATTTGCTGAAGTACTCCCAAATCTTTCATCTGAGAAAATGAGGTTCCTTTTAATAGCATTCATTTTCCATGTGGTTGCTTTTGTTTATGATTCACAATCACCAGCTTATTTAATGCAAAACAAACCATATTGAGTAATTTCAAAAAATGTCATCATCAATTAATATATAAAATCAATAATCTTATTCAAAGGATGGCTGAAAGTTAACATCTTGTCCATTGGTATTTACTTTTCTTTTTCAATTACTTCTACAATTTTCTAGTTTCAAGTTTGGCAGTATCTTTACGAGACACCACATATTGAATTTTGATTCATTTGAAATATGAGTTCCCTCTATTGTCTCTTCCTTTATAAAATAACTCTCTGAGTAATGGCATTTCATTTTTCAGAGACAGAGTCAGAGAGCTGGTAAGAAGGAAGTGCCTATGAACTGCCAGACATTGTTCTGGGCACCTGCCCTATGCTGTCTCCTTCCAATATTAATGTGAAACTAAGAGATTGGTATCATAGTCTCTTCAAATCACTTGTCTTCATAAAAGGATTTTGACATTTTGAGAAAACTAGAAAAAGAGTAAAACAATAGTTATCACAGGATAGATTAAGGAATCAGATTTTCTAAAACCCTTTATGCACTGGTTCAGGAATGGAGGGCTTGTAAAAGACCAAGTGGTGGTTGTATTTTAAGGTGTTCTCTGACATGAAGTGAATCGGTTATTTATTTTTAAATTACATTTTGGTCTTACAATTTCTATTGAGTTTCAGGATGGTCAGAATTAAAATGTCCTATTTATAATCTGCTAGAGAAAATGGATCTGTAATAGAAATGACATTTCAGCTAAAAATATATATTAATGATGCAAGGTCATCTGTGTGGTATATAGGCTGTAGCTTCCTATACATTGCAGTTATTCTAATTCAATGTCTTAGTGGGTTCCCCTTGTTCATTTGAGTAGTAAGGTAAGGCTAAATTCCACAAACTCTAAAGATAGACACAAAGATTTATATAGACTTTCAAACGATGTGTGGGATTTAATTAGGTAATATATTTCCCTTGTCTTCCAGAAGCCAGACACCATTATGTTTCCCTGCATTAGCAGCCACACTGAATGAGAATTGCTTCTATTTGACTTTTATGAGAAAAAGGAGTGTTTTCGAATGGCTCTGCTGTATTCTGTGTAGACACGTGGCTGATGGGCTGTAAACTAATTAGCATGGGCAGTAGATACTAGAAATTGGTTTGTCTCTGAACTGATAAGACACTAGAGAGTCTGAGAAACATCACCAAACAGTCTCCCTGTCCTCTGCTCAAAAGTGATAAGGCTAATACCAGTTTATTAAAATTTGTAATCTAATATGCTCTGCTAATTTCCTCTTGGGGGCAGTGCTTATATTAAAAGAGTTGCTTACTTTTACATGTATTCAAAACATATGTAATGAATGAAGGCTAAGTTTCAGGATTTCCACTTCTTGTCTTATTGTCAAATATAACTGGTTTTGAAGAGAAATTTGAACTGAGCACGTAAAAAAAATCATATTTTCAAAGTGATCGTTTTCAAGCCTTTAATTAAATCAAAATGCTCTTTATAGTGCTCTGAGCTCAAGCTTCTGTGAAAATGGTGGAACTACTTGTCAGCTGAGCAGGGTTATGAATCACTCTGTGAGCAAGAAATAAAAGTATTAAAAAGACAAGTACAAAGGATCATTTCTCAGTGTTAATTAAAAACAATAACAGCAGCACAAAACTATAGCTGCATTTATGGAGCAGTCAATGAATACAGAGAACCCACAATTAGTGCAGCCTGTAAGAAAGATGAAGGTTTATGAAGAAAGAAAAGAAGGTTTGAGCTGTATATTTGACACAAACTTAATACCATTGGTCATACAGTTTCTCCAAGCAGCAGTGTCTTCATTCTACAACAAAGGCAATTTAGACCTAACTCAAAACGTTTTTGTGCACATAGTCATAAGAAATACTCAGTTAATATTAATGCTTTCCCCTTCCATCTAAGACCCTAAAAGTCCCTCTGTGAAAAGAAGTAAAGAAGCAAATAAATAATTCACCCATGCCAGCTTCATGCATGTTTCAAAGCTATTTGCTTTTACTTGCAGTCTCCTTACTTGAGAGGTAACTGGAAACATAAAAGTCTTGACTAGCATTCGCCTTGATTTAACAAATAGAAGTTGTTTGTGTGTTGTCCTCTGTTTCCTGCTTTTTGAGACAAATGGAAAAAACAAGCATTTCTTGCCTTTTTCATAAAGTTAGCCTTTGTAGACAAAAGATCTGACTCTGTTGATTGTAAAGCTTATTGCTTCACTTGAACCTTAGCTATGACAAGGCTGTGCAAGTTTCCCTCGCCTGTGTTACATCTTCTCAGTTTTAATTCACAGTTCTCTCTATATTCTAGAAAAGATAACCATGGATTTTTATTCACATTTGGTGTAGAACAGGAAGAGAGGTACGTGTGTACTGCATTTTTACTTGGAAAGATTTACAGAGGCAGGTTACAGAGAGAACAAACTATACACAGGTGAAGACAAAATGAGCAGGAGAATGAGAAGGAAAGGATTATAACATATTGCCAAGTTAGTATGAGGCTAGTCAGAACAATTCAGTCAAAAGCCAAGAAAAGCCAGATTGAATCAGTCAGCTTGGAAGAATAGTTTGTATAGAGACTAGAAGGGTCCAGGCCTAGGCCTAGGGATAGCTAGAACACAGAAGAAAATGCTCTTAACTCATCCCAAGCCATGTATCCGCACAGCTTGTGTAGTGGCTATTCCTGATTGTCAACTTGACTATGTCTGGAGTGAACTATAATCCAGAATTAGAAGGCTTACCTGTGATCCAGATCTTGAGGCTGGAAGACACAAGTTTCTGACCTGGATCTTGGCATGGAGATCTTGAGGCATAGTGGCCATGAAAAGCTTAGGCCCAGGCAATGTAGTACATACCCTTAATCCCAGCAGACTGAAGCAAGGAGATCTCTGAGTTCAAAGTCAGCCTGGGACAAAGCAAGTCCCAGACCCAGAGTGATGGTACACACCTTTAATGGGTCACACTTTCTGCTGGAGACCTACATAAGGACATTGGAAGAAGGAAGATTTGCTCTTCTTCGCCTGTGTGCCTTGTGGGACTGAGCAACTGCTAGATCCTTGGACTTTCGTTCACAGCTGCTAGTGACCATTGTTGGGGAACTGGACTACAGAATGTAAGTCATTAACAAATGCCATTACTATATAGAGACTACCCATAAGTTCTGTGAGTCTAGAGAACCATGACTAATACAGCTTAGATATGGCTTATCACTTCATTTGAGGAAATAAAGTGATATTTACAAGGTGGTGTTTTCTATTTTTGACATTGCTTGTGGTTATAAATTTTCAAGTTATCTCCTGTCAGGTTGCTTTTAGGCAAGACAGGAAGTATGTAAAAGCAAGATATTACACTGGATACAATGTTCATCCTAGCAAGTCAAAATTTACAATTGCATGTGGATATACTACATAGAAACACATACACAAGATAAAGCAAACCACTAACAATTGGTCACTAATTGCAGGTATATGACTGTTCAGTGGGATGTTATTTAACCTTTCTGCACATTTAACTTTTTTCAAAATTGGAAGATGGTAGTATTGATATGGATAAAATAGGTCTTATTTTAAAAACCATTCAGCTCCACAATCTTAAGACAGATTGAACTGTCTTTTGATAATAACCACCTTAAAGGCATAATAATTGTGGCTTTAATTTGTATTTTCTTAATGTCTAAAGATGTGAGAACTTTTTCTTTTTTAAAAAGAGTTATTTATTTTATGTATATGAGTACATTGTCACTGTCTTCAGACACATCAGAAGAGGGTGTCAGACCCCATTTCAAATGGTCTGTGAGACACCATGTGGTTGCTGGGAATTGAACTCAGGACCTCTGGAAGATCACTCAGTGCTCTTAACCTTTGAGCCATCTCTCCAGCTCCAGACTTTTTCTTATTATAGGTGACCATCATAGACCTTCTTTAAGGAAAAAAAAAGTCATCCATGTTGGGAAAAAAAATAAAAGTCAGGGAAAGTTTTATTGTCATTGTTGTTTTCATTTTTGCTTTGTTTTTTTTTTTTTTTAACTGTTGCTTATGTTTCTGCTACTGAGTTTTATTAATTCTGTATTTCGGATAATAAGCACTGTTTGAATGCTATTCTGTGTACAAATTGGCAATGTAAGCAAAAGGCATAATTTCAGAAGAGGCTACACTGAAGTCCTGGCAAAAGGGATAGCACTGCTTTTATTTCCCAAGCAGGTGTCAGTTTACCATAGAGTCTAATGGCAGTGCCTTAATCTGAAGAACTCCACAGTTGAAATGAAAGAAAGCAAAGTAGTTTCAAGAATGCATCGCTACCCTAATGATGCATAGAGAAGCTCTGTGAGCAAGTCAAACAAGCCCAGAGTTGTCCTCTATCCACCCAGAGGGTGAGGTGGAATCAGGACAAATAGGTTTCATGGGTCTCTGGTCTGGCTGAAAATAGCCAAAGTGTCATAGTTCATAGAAGGGAAGCGAGAATGTTTGAGCAGACTGCATAAGACAGGTAATCAGGGCGCTGGGTCGCATTTGCACTGTGGCAGTGCCAGTGCCAGCAGCAGGGGCAATGGTGGCTATAGCAGTGTTGGGCTGCAACAGTGGTGTCAGGGGCTACCTGGGATGGCATGATCCTGACCAGCCAGGTGGTCTAAGGTCCAGAGGTGTTCTCCAAGTGTTCAAGCTCAGTAAAACAACCAGTCTCAGAGGATCCTTGGTGAAATAACTTGTGCACTTTATTCCATGTGGACAGGGATTTTATAAACAGTGAAGAGTAGGGTGAGATTTAGTGGTGGATATTTCCTGTTGGCTCAGTTTGAAATGTTAGTAGTGGTGTATTTGCATGGGAAAGGACTCCAGGGGTTTTGTCCAGGTCAGTTGGGTGTTATGGTCGCCCGTTCCAGAGCCTGGAGAAGCTCCCCTCCTACTGTACTGAATTCTGAGATTCACAGGGGGTTTGAGCTCTCTCAACCTTATCAGTTCTTCTGTCTGGTGGCACTGTCCATTTGCCCTATAGCCCACAACCATAGCCAATAAGCCTGGAATGAGCATTTCTAACAGCCTTAAGAAATGTGAAGACCTTAGGAAATCTGAACGATTTGTTTGTATTTTATCAAATTGAGTACTATTAAATGCACCGCTTCTCCCCATATACCCCCATTCCCAAATACTACATCCATTGTGTCAGGAAAATATTGAGTCTTTCTCTTTATCTGGCATCAGCTTTAATAACTTTTAAATTGATCTTTCTATGTATCCTAATTACGTACATATTTCTTGTAATATAGATTAGATTTTTAAAAGAAAATGTTCAAAATACAATAATAAAATTTAAAACCATATAATTTGTCTTCTATAACCTGGAAAATTAAGAAAATTGTTTGGATCCTACATTTAGAAAAAAAGCATGCAATTTTTTTATTATGATAAAAAATAAATAAATTCCATGGATATAGCTAGCATTTAAACTGTAAGTTAAAATGAACATATTCCCACTTTAATACAACTTTTGCTATGGTTTGAAGATACATATTTACAATTATTGAAGTAGATATAGAATGTAGGTTTAGTGCAGCTCAACAAATGCATTGTCATGTACCATAATTGTGAAGAGTTTGAGAGTAATAACTGTGGGAATAGAAACCATGAAGCTGAGCCCCAAAGACTAATTCTTCGGTCAGTTCTCCAGAGAATCAGCTGATATATATCCCAAAGATTTTTACAAAAAAGAAAAATGCATGTTATAAATTGCAGAAACAACTACCAGGATATTACTAATTCTATGTTAATAAAGAAGCAAATAAATAACTCTCCCACCCCAGCTTCATACATGTTTCAAAGCTGCTTGCTTTTACTGTCACAGTCTTGCTACCTAAGAGGTAAATGTGCTACCTACAAAAGTTATATAACCTTTCAAAACCTATACCCTCATTGATTTAACTTGTTTGAGGGGTGGAGAAAAAGAAAATAAGTACCTTGAATAGTTGTTTTCTGTTTCTTCTTTTTAGATGACTACAGTTTTCTTAGAATAGATTTAAAATAAATGATTTTCTCTTTTTCTTCTGCTATGAAAAACATACAGGCCAGATGTATTCTAAGCACACAGTAGGACAAAAGAAACATTACAGTACCTCTGCTCTCCATAATTAGTCTTTTACATGTACTTTAGACATCAAACCCAGATTTAATGTAGAAGAGGAGCTAGAAAGTGACTGTCACAGATACACTGTTACTGACACCATGTCATTTCATTAGACTACAATGGATAATCTTATAATTCCATGTTTCTGACAATCAGTTTGATTGAAATCAGTTTTTGTTCTAGAGGTTTGCTGGCTAAATTTGGATTTCTATAATTAATAACTGAATTACTCCCCTGGCAATTATCTAACATCTATAATTACACAGGTATCTGGCTGGGTAAAATGCAGGACTTAATCTGACCACCATCCTCCCTGTCAAAAATAAATAAATAACTTCTAAATCCTGGTCAAGAGGGGAAGCACAAGGCTGGTCAGGGCCTTCTCAGGCTGCCTCACCAATGTCTTTTTCCACAGTGAACCCAAGAGAAGACTCCTCCAAGCACAGTGATTGAGAATTAGAACAGAAACAGACTTTTGTCTTAAAAATATAGAAATAGCAAAGTTAGAAACAAGTTAGCGGAGGTTTTACTTGTTTTACTGGTACTAATACAGAGAAAATGCTAAGAGTATTTTTAAATTGTTTTTACCTACTGGTCCAAGATATCCTAGAAGAGTAATACATTTTTAATTGAAATGTGGACTCCAGTTTATCCTTGCTGTTCTTTTAATTACTGACACTAGCTCAGCGCTTAGGAAATGGGAACTTGCCAGTGAATCCATTGGAGGATGAAAATCACAATAATTCTGATGAAAGTTGTCTGAATATGTGTATGTCAGTCTCCTTTCCAGTGCACTCTGATATAGCACAGAGGGAAACTAGGATCATTCCATCAGATAGAGACTTCCCACTGCCTTACACACTGTCACTTTTGATTTTAAAATAAGCTGTCATAGAAACATTGTTTTCCTAAAATGGACGTAGACCTTAAGAAATATGGAACAGTTTTGTTTGGTCATGAACATCCCACTAGCAACCTTTAATTTATTTTAGAGAACTGAACATAATTTAGGCTGTTTTAATATTCTGAGGTATCAATAACTTAAGAGAACAGAAAATATGAAATAGCTAAGGTATCAAATAATGGGGTAGTCCTCTGAGTACCTGAAATGTAGAAAGCCTACTAGTGAATGCATGTTTCAAAAGGCAGACACAGCTCTTGTCTCAACTAGTCTCTTGTTCAGAACTTAGTCAAGCACTGTCAGTCTTTAGACAAGGAGTATTTCACAGGTATGTGCATTTCAGCACAAAATGTCCATGCTTTTCACCCTAGAGGAAAGCACGCTATTAAACATGTGATATTCATTTGTAAATGATTGTAAGCCTCAATCTAAAGACCTGCAAGTACAATACCCAGTGTATTTGTTTCAAGCAGCTCTGGAAATGAAAAGAGAATAAATAGAGAAATTTTGTTTTAACATTTGTGTTTTATTTTATAAAACCCACCATGTAACAAAAAGCATAAGATATAAAGGCTACTGATTTGTTCCTTTTAGAATTAAATGAAATAATCTACATAAAGTTTATTCTTAAACATTAGTAGGAATTAAATATTGAATATTATAAATATTTTTATTTCATATCACATAATTTATATCATATAATATGTACATGGTTGTTTAGATTATACATAAAATGGCTATGTAAACACAACTTTTACTATTTTCCTCCTATAAAGCTTCAATGTCTCCTTTTATATTATAGTGTATCTATAAAAGCAAAGTAACTTATTCATAAAGAGATTATGGAAAATTCTCAGAAAAACCTCATCTCCTCCTGCTACATATGTACTATTCCTACATGTTGGAACTAGCCATGATAGAAAAACTTAAGATTATAGAAAAAGTAAAACTAATACAGAGATACTCTGTCTACTACAATATAAGGTCTTTGCCAAAAAAGAAACAATGCACTTAGAGAAGACACTTCCTTTAAGCCATGGCATTCCAAAGTGAACATGGTTAGTGGGGAGAGATCTGATAAGGTCTTGTAGCTGTTGGTCATGCAGAGGCACAGGGAGACTATCTGGGAAGCTGAGAATGGGAAAAAAGGTCATTTCTCTCTTTCTTTTTTTCCTTTTTTCCTTCCTTCCTTCCTTCCTTCCTTCCTTCTTTCCTCCTTTTCTTGCTTTTTGTTAATATGAGCATTTGGGTGCCACCTTGTAAAAAGCATTTTCTCAAAATAAAGCTGATAAATTCATGTCTTCTGGGGGGGGTTATTTTGAGAGAAGATCTTCATAAATACCATTGACAGGCTTTGAATTTATATAATCCAGGATGGCCTCAAATTTCAGTAATCCCTCTACTCCAGGCTCTTGATAGTTAAGATTGTGGGCATGTGGTATCATCCTTGAATTTCCTAAACTTGTTTTTTTATATCAAAATCTACTGTTTCATAGCTTATCAGAGATGCTGACATTTACTTTTCCTTGGGTCTCGTTTGAATCATCAATTCTGTCATAATTTTAATGCACAGATATAGGATGTGTGAAGCTAATACAAATGTATGTCTTTGGCATAAAGAATATTCATCATGGAGTTTTCTTCTATGATGTTTTTACGATCAACAAGCCTTCCTGTAGGAAGATCATCACAAATTGTGATTTTCAATGAATCATCTGGTGATAAAGGAGTATGTGCTTAGCAAACTGAACCCTCTTCCATGCAGCATAAGCAGCTTCAATATAAATTATCTGTTACAGGTTTATTTGTCATCCAACTGCATCCAAAATACCCTGGTGGTTAAGTTACCTCCTGCATCCTAAACTCTCCATCAAAAAAAAAAAAAAATACTGTTTTTGACTTAAAGCCTTACATTCAACAGTATTTTTCTTTTGCATCAGTTATAGATTCTGCTGAGAATGATTGAAGTGGATTATCGCAACCAAGTTTCTCAGTCGTGGCTTATTTAACATCCAGTAAACACAAAAAGAAAGTATGAATACTAAACGGGGAAAATATAAAAATGGATAATATAGAAAACATCCATTATGATTTAATCCTTTAATTTGTTCAATGTGCACACAACATTAAGAGATAGGTTTTACTGCTAACTCCATTTCCCAGTTTCAGAGAGAGAAGAACCCAGATGAGAGCTGAGTAGTAATGCAGTCTGTATCTGACAGTAGTGAATGAAACATCTCCGTAAAAAATGTCATAGGTACTATACTACGCTTTTACTCTGTTTGAGTTTTTAAAACTGTGGGAAAACTCAATGTATCTATGATTTTTGCTGTGGACGTTCAGTATGGTAGGAAAGCAAATGGACGGGGCACAGACTTTGCTTCATATCACTTAATGTCACCAAAAAAGCAAAGAGACACTTTATACATGCAATAAGAAATTGAATAGGATCTTAATATGAAGGTCACACAATGAGAACTGGAGGACAGACACAGGACTGTTAAATAACTTTAAAGACACTGGAAAGCTTCATTAAATGATAAACAATTTTTAACAGGTAATAGATATTTTAATACACCTGCATATTGATGTTTAAAAACACATTGATGTTGCATTGGTCTTAAAAGATTAATTTTTACAACTGTAGTAAAGATAAAGTTTCAAAAGTAAATAATAAGCCATGAAAGTCTATTTGGTGTATGCCAATGTTAGATGTATGATGGCCAGTAGTATAAACTCAATACTTTCTAAAAATCCAGGTAAGAATTTATATTATATCTAAGTTATATTAAAATTTATCAGTTATTTGACAAAGACCTGAAACTTTCCAAGTGCCAGAATTAGTTTTTGAATACAGATGGGTTCAATCTACCATCAGTTGTAAATTTAAAGAACCTTAAGAGTCCTAATAACACAAATCAATACTGAGACAAGTGCACCATCTGCAAGACACCTAGCAAAATCAAGTCCTGCAAGTCCTGAGGCAAATTGCACTGTCCTTACCCCATCCAAAACATTTAAATACTGAGTTTCAAGGAATGCTTCTTTACTTTTCACTCTGTTTTTACTCCATCCCTCCCCATCACAATATACAGGCACCAGATCAAGTCTGTAGTCCACCATATTATATCTGCTATTCTCCTTTAGGACGTCAAGAAATGTTAACTCAATGATACCATTAGCATCTTTAAAGAGGAACCATCTCATGGGCAAAAGCACTATAAACAGTAATACTAAACACTTAGAATTACTTTTTCTAAAGAATAATTTTACAGGAAAAGCTAAGCTTGTTACAACTAAATACAGTCAATAATAAAGAATAGATGAGAAAAGCATCTATAACCCACTTTCTTACTTTGCCATGTTGTTTATTCATTCCAAATTAATGCTAGATACAGTGCCAGATATTAGAAGACATGATGTTGGGCAAAAATAAACAACTGAACCTTTATATATTTTGTAATTTAGTGAGCATTCTGGAGAAGGACTAGAAAATAAAACATTGAAGCCACAGGCCTTCATGCTGAATAGTTTAGAGCTGAAAGCAATAGAAGCAACTTCAGTGACCTAGACATACAGGTACATGCTAAGCAACATTCATAATGTCCTAGATGCCACTGTGCTCTGTGCCTTCCCTTCTTCCATCTCTCTGTTTCTTTCTGCCTCTTTCTCTGTCACTCTGGTTCTCTGTCTCTGGCTCTGGCTCTCTGTCACACACACACACTTGAACTATAATAAGATTCTTCCAGGAAAGAGAAACAGTACTCAGTCCCCTGAAGGAAGTTTCAATCAGTAGGACCTGGCTGGTACCCAACAGGGAAGCCCAGCTGTCTGGCCCACAGCAATCCACACTGGGCAGCCATCCACTATCTGTGAGTAAATGCTCAAGACCATCTGTGAATTTAGAAAGAGGAAGCAAAAACTGCAACAGCCCAGCCAAAAGCAAGAGCATCCAAAACTGAAAGTGCAACCCATCTGTGCAGAAGGACGTTTCACCCTGGATGCAGCTTTCCAGTTCCAGCTTGACCTATAGGTCAGTCCAGTTTAAATAAACAAACATTTGTTGAACCACTCAATGTGCCAGGAACAATGAAAAGGACTGAAAATACAAAGATGGGAAAAAAACAAAAAACAAAATCTTTTCTTCTTTTCCACCAGGAGCCTAGCGTTTGCTACAACACAGAGAGCACATTCAGAGTGTTGACTAATGCCAAACGTTGTCCAAGTGAAGAAATCAGTAAGTTTTTCCAAAGTAGGGTTCTGAAGCAAAATCATGCATGTAACTCCCACCACAGTCATCTCATTATAGAGATCCAGGATGAGCATCCAGGACAGGTCTTGATATCTCATTTCATTGAAAGTATCCAGCAGATGGAAGCTACTGGTCAGGGGATCACATCTGAATGTCAAAATAAATGGACACCAAGGAACCCTACAGTGCCATGATGATGAGACCTAAAAGAAGCTAGTTGGGGGCAGGAAATCTCAAGGAATATTACAAAGGCAAGTGTATAGTAGCCTGCCAAGATGGCAGCTGAGAGCAATTCAGACTTTGTAGGTCAGAAAGGTAGGTATGTACCACTCCTGGGCGAGGAGATGATTTTTCATATAGAGGGTGAAAAATCACCCTGAGAGGTTGTTTGTGGTCTACATCCCTGGACTTTGCTCCTGCTAGGTTCTGCTTCTGAGTTCTGCAATGCAGAATTCTGTCCTTGCATTCCCACCCTCAGGGAGACATTAAGCAAATGGTTAAAGGACCATAATTTCTGAAAATTGGCCCAAATGGCAGAAAGGATTAAAGGTTTCTATCAAGAGAAGTTGGGTTTGCTCTCAGAATGTCATTATAGAGCCACTGATTTAAGTGGAAAAGTTTGGAAACACGAGGACTAAATAAGAGTTTGTATAATCAAGTATGAGACAGGGCAAATACAGGGTTTAGAGACAGCCCTTACTTGTGGCCTGTATAGGGGAGGAAATGACCAGACTTTATAGATGACTAAACAAAAAAAGTGAGGGAAGGAAGCTGTGACTACCAGCTTTATGGCTGAGGTGACTGACAAGATGGTAATGATACCAACCAGAATAGAAAAGCAATCAAGAGCTAGTTTAGATAGCCATGACAATAAATCCTGCTTTGTAATGGCTGAGCTTTAGCATGCAGATTGCCAACCCACAGTCAATGTGCAGCAGGCAGTTGGCTCTACAGGGCAGGATATCAAAGGCATAATCAAGTCCAGACTCCTCACTCACAAGAAGAAATGCAAAGTCCCAAAAGTCCCACTATCCCACATCCTCATCTGCTAGGCCGTTCACAATGCTGCTGGTACAGTTTAAAGATCTCTGCTTCATCCCTCAGAAAGGAAATCCTGCCAGGATAGCCATCCATGCATAATGAAGAACAAATTTAAGTTAAAAAAAAAAATTCCATAGGCCTCATAGGCATGAGTCTCCAGAACTGCTGGGTCGAAGAGGAGCTGCTCCATAAGATGCTCTCACTTGGGACATTTCTTCTTACCATAAGGTTATGCAGTGGTTAAAGGTGCAGACTCCTAGCCAGTGTGTGTGACTCACCCTTCAAATGATCTCATTGCATCAGCAGAGAAATGTGACCCAAAGCTCTTCTGGCAGAAATGAATCAATATCAGCTCACTGCCAACACACTCATTTATTTAATTAAGCTAATGTAGGGTAACTCATTCAAACTCTATCCAATGCCATCAATCAGAGTTTTTAGTTGAGAGAAGATAATATAATCTACAATAATTTTTATCAAAGCAAAATCCATAACTTTATTACATAATTGAATGAGGCAAAAGAAATATAAATTTTACCTATTCTGATATAATTGTTTTAGCCTAACTAAAGAAGCACATTTACTCTATTGTTTGTTGGTTTTGTTTTTGTTTTGAAACAAGAATAGCTAAGAGAATGTCTAACTTAATAAATAAAGGGCAGGTTCATTTCTTATTTAGCTTTTTTGTCTCTATGATCAAGGAATGTGATGTTTTGAAGCAGTTTGTCAGTTTTGACCTCATGCTTGCTAACTAAGATCAAGGAGTATTTGCTTATATTAAATATTATTTTTGGTACTATGGGAAATGATACACATATTACTTTAGTTTGTTTTAAGAGAAGAAGGAAAACGATACACAAATTATGTGTACTGTACCTTAAAAGTAACAACAATTTTCACAAAATTCAAAATCTAATCAAAGGGATGTGTGATAGTAACATGATTATTTTTAACTTCTATTTTTTTCTCTATGTCTCATTTTTCTGAAACAAAAAGGTTTTGGTTTCATATGTGATTATAAAATAGAAAAGATCATAAAGAAAAACAGCCTGGGTCTTTCTGTTCATATTTTATTTCCCTCACTGCTCAGTTCTTGGAGACATCTCTGAAGATTTAGACACTGGAGGGTCAAATAGATGACCTTCAGTAGAGAAAACACAGTGACTGAGTCAAGGAAGGCATATGGTTTAAGGCAGAAGGAAGCACAGACTTCCAGGTCCCTCTTATGGTTCATGCTAGCTTTTCTGTTACTGTATCTGGCAGAACAAAAATTAATGCTTATTTGCTGAAGCTGTTTTTCTTACAATGTTTGATTTTATGTTCCAAAAGAAAGACCATTTCACATGAAAGATACATCACCAAAACTCTTTTCCACATAGAAATTGTTTAAACCTTTCAATGGTAGACTGATATAATTTTTCTGTTCTTTACATGAAATATGTCACTTTCAAGAAGAAAATGTACAAATTATTGGAGTATTGGCAATTCGGCATTTAAAACAACTTTATCATTGAACAATGACATTCTCCCTGAGAATTAATGTCACAGCAATCCTCCTAAGAATTTAAGAACTTAACCATTGTCATAAGAACAGTTATTGGTATAGTTCTTGTAACTTTAATTTGCATACTATATTCATGAATCCTAATTACATTAACATAATTGTCACACTGGCTCTAAAATACATAATTTAGTTCTGTCCCACGTATATTTTGGAGGGGTGATTTGTTATAGCTTGTGAAAACTTTAAAGACAAAAAGAAAAATAGAATCCTTTTGCAAGAATAAAATTCAACTGTAATTGCATGACAAAATATAGAGTAATGCTTGACCTGGGCTATCACCTAAGAAGAAACCCAAATAATTTTTTAACTTTTCTAATACTATGATGAATCAAGGTTGATGTTGATCCCTTCTCTGCCCCTTCTCCAAGTGAGAGAGATTCATACTGAAGTACCAGAGCAGCTGTTTGGGGTACAGAGAAGCTTTAGGGTGAGGGGAAGCTTGTGACAGGAAAGAACGAAACAGGAAGAAACATTTAAAATAGAAACAATCAAAGCCAATGCATGCAATTCACAAATTAGCTGCATGATAGAAAACACAGTCACACACAGGCCTATAATTTTATGTTGCTGACTGTGTTTTAATATGTGTAAATGCTTTTTTTTAAGGTCTAGGCTAATCTTTCTTACTTCAAAACATTTTCATACCCATAGTTTTAAAAATGTTTCTTTAAATAAACAAATAATGAGAGGCAAGTTTATATGAGTTACATATTGCAAAAGACTATAAACCTACATGTGATAAATAACTCATTTCCCTCAACAGCTTGGATTAAGTAAGCACACATTACCACTCATGCAGCTAGTTACTTAAAGCATAGGACAGAGGTACCAACATTTTTATTTTATTTCTGTGAGGAACTTGGCAAATGAGTTAACTTTTTTTTGTAGAGGAACCAGAGGCATTTGTGGGTACAACTAAGCAAAATGTCTCCCAACATGACTCTTTTCTGGACAAGTGGCTATTTCAGTGTCACCCAACAGGCTCCTGGCCTGATATTTCAGTCACCTACTGTATCAAGTTCATAGCTCTATAAAAGAAATCTGTAAAAAAAAAATAACCTCACTAATAATGCCAATTTCCAAAAACCATGTCTATACAATGTAATTCATAATCATATATACATACTATGTTACTAGATTCTATGGGACCATACTGTTTTTATTCCTGTTAACAAATACTGCAATTGACTAATAGAGAGTTTGTATAGCTTCCTGTCATATTTCTGGGTAAGTGTGAGTTATCAGACGTTTATTATTAATTTGTATGTTTATTTATGTGTGTTTGTGATTGTGTCTGTGTTGGTTTGAGAATCAAACTCAAATTTTCTGGTGGATAGCAAGCATCTTTACCAGCTGAACCATCTCACTGGGACCTGTTTGTTTTTGTACTGTTATCAAACTTTATTCATATTATTACTTCCATTTTATAGACAAAGAAATAGAAAACCAAAGGAATAAAAATTCTACCTTAAGTTGGGCTTCATTTTTCATGTATCCAACTTAGCTAGATTCTGGATCTACCTGAATGTTATTTTTGTGTGCTATCTCTAGAAGTCTCCTGTGAAAGAAACTATGTGTGCAGTCATTTCTGGATATGTTCTATTGCTTACCAAGAATCAACAGAATACCTGATGAAATGAACAATGGAGTAGCACATTTAATGCGTTGATTACCTGCCAGTGACATTCTGGGAACTGTCATGCAGATGGTATCCTGAGGTTAAGTACATGTATGTGTGTTTTATGACATAGAGAAGATTCAGACAGATGCAGTATAGGTCATTCATAGCCAGGTAGGACCACACTCTCAGTTTCTTCTGCCAGATTTGCATGGCAAACTCTAGTAAATAGGCGGGTTTTGCTATAGGCAAGGTCATAAATGCTTGGAAAGCTAAAAGAATCTCTCTACTAGTGGGTAATTCAAAACAACCTTCAGATGGACATACACATACAGCTTATTTGTATACATGCATTCATCTCTATGTCTATCTATCTATCTAACATCTACCTATTATCTATCTGTCTGTCTATCTATCTATCTATCTATCTATCTATCTATCTATCTATCTAGTCAATCAGTGAGGAGTGGATCCTGGATATTGGATTGAGTTTTTATCTACTACATAGAAATAAGACATTTAAGAAGAAAGGATCAAGTCTACAGATTTAGAGTGGGGTTTCTTTGAATAATGAGCATGGGTATAAGAGGAAGCATGCAATTAGATAAAGGTAGGTATAATATATGCATTTATCACATTGATTTGTATGTGTGCATGTGTGTGTGTATAGTTCTGTATACATATGTGTGCTTACTTATATAGAGATGTGTGCAGGCTAGAGTTTGATTTCTGGTATCTTCTTCAATTGCTTTTTCCTTTCACTTTTTGAGAAAGAGTTTTCTCACTGAGCCTGGGGCTTGTTAGCGAGCTGGATGAGATGCTAAGCAAGCCCAATGAGACAATCTTGTTCCGGCCTCCCCTACACTGGGATTATGGATCTTCATGTGGGTGCTGCATGTCTGCACTCAGTTCCTCCTGCATGAATGGTAAACAGTGTAATCACTCTAGCCATCTTCCCAGTGCACTAAAATAGTTTTTAAGAGTTTAGGGAAACCTTTTTAAATCAGATGATATACTCTTTTTATCAATTCTTTATCTAACAAATTCAGTACATGCTATAATTTTTAAATCAAAGAGAAAACAAAGAGGCAGATTCTAGTAATAAGAAGGTAGCAAATACGGATGGGCTAGGTGACTTAAAGTGGGCTCACAGGCATGAGAAGGAGGTGATACTTAAGGAAGACTTGGTTCTGGGATTAAGAAAACTCTATATGAAGAAAAAAATTATGAGACTGTGAGTCCCTTGAGCTTAGTTCCCACAGTTATACACAGAGTTTGCTTCCTATGCTTCTAAAGGGCACACTAACATGTAAATTGTGTGCATGAAGGCATTCTTAGAAATAATATTAGTATGATCTTCAAGACGCAGATGTTGACAAAGTGAAGAGAGATCACCAGGAGTTTACTCAGTGTTATTGAGTAATAATAGTTTAAATGAAATGAGTTCTTAAAGCACTCGATCAACTAGCTATTGGTGTTTGAGCTCTGAAGAAAGAACTATAATTATTTCCACCTTGCAGATGAAATAACTAGAGATGGGAAAATGCTGCTCTAATGAAGTAAGAGTTCTAAGTCAGCAGAGTTGAAGAAGATAAATTTAATTTTATCTTCTTCTAAAGACAAAATTGTGAGATCTAAGTAGCCTGCAGGGTGTCCCTTTGATATCTGCTTTAAACATACATGTATTAAACTCAATAATAGCCACAGGACACATGCTTGTTCTCCATTCCATAGCATTATCTTCTCCTGTGTTATGTGTAATGGTTGACATGGCTTGAGATCCTATACTAGCCAGCCTTCTGCTAAGTGCATTGTATCCTGAGACACAGCCAATGATGCTTGGCCAGCATGCTTTTGTCTTTTATTATTATGGAATCTCTCAGTTAGCCAGTACTCATGGAGTGACAATGTGTCACTCCTGGACTGTGAAAAGGAAAAACCTGTGTCAATGACCCTGATTCTCCCTTCTTTTGCTCCAGCAAGGTAGGGAACTCTAGTCCAGATGGCCGAGACATAGGATTTCTATAGCCTGAATTGTTGCTCAGCTTCGTAGAAGCCAGTAGCACTAGAATCTATATCAACAGATGACTGCATAAATTAGAAAGAAACCTTTGCTGTGTTGAGTACACCACAGCACACCACAGTATATCCTGATGGGTAATATCTAAAGGACTTTCTTAATTCTCCCTACAGTCTTATGACTGTCAAAATGTACAGGGCGCACTAACAACTTTAAAGGTCTCTGAGCTGGTTTGGGGTCAGATTGGGTGAAATCAGTCAGCTCTGTCCAGAGACCACACAGTTGCCTGTCATGTTCTCCCAGGTGTCTACAGTCACGAGGAAGAAGCAAGCTGAGGTGCTGTGAAACTTATCAACAGTACGTTTTGAGTTACATGTTTTTTTTTTTTATTTTAATATGACAAGTGTTTGCTAAAATATAATTCCATTGAGCCAAATCTACTAAAGCCAGAAATAGGATTCCACCATGCTCAATCTTCTGTCAAGAATTTCTAACGTTGCATACTTAGAAACTGATTGGGGTGAAAACAGCATATAAAAAGGCTGCTTCAAAATTAGAAAGATTCTAACTTTAGCCTGCTGTGGATAACACAAACAGAACACATTGCTCAACTGAAGGATGAGAATAGAGCAAATTATTTCAATTTTATGGAAACATTCCACTGAAATAAAATGAAGAGGTAAAGAAAGCCAGTGAAAGGATTGGCTTCATTAGTAGAAAACTAGTGACAGTAAATAATGATCTCTAGAGATAAATTTGTTTTTTAATGAGAGAAGGATTTATTTTATGATGATTAAATGTTAAACAAAGAAAAAAGTGTATCTAGAGAGAGAGAGAAAGAGGGCAAAGGTTGAGAGAAAGATTAGTTGCTTTTTGCCACACAGTTCATAATGAGGATGATCAGAGGAAACCATAATTGATTACTAATATCTCTCACCCTGAACAGAAGAGGAGTTATGCAGAATTAATCTATGGAGTTATAGTAAAACAGATGACAATAAATACAGCATGGAATTCTCAGAGTAGACCCAAATAGAGATAAGAAAGAAGAAATCATTTAGTGATTTTATTTATTTATTTATTTATTTTGCCTTTTAGTACTAAGGACATAATAATACACAGCTTTTAGAAATGCACCAAAGAATGGAATATTGATTATTCTGAATGTTCACACAGGGCTCTCTAGGCATCAGCCACCATTGTGTGTGTGTGTGAGAATTGAATCATTTAATCTTCACAGTGTGTATTATCCTATTTTTTTCCTAATTTTTGAAAATGTTGAAGTTATTAGGGAAAGTGATTTATGGAGGGACAGATTGACAGACAGGGTGAGAACTGTCTACTATTCCCAAGTAAGAAAACTGAGACACAGAAATTTTAATTCTTTTCCAACTCACAAGGGCAGAAACAGATTATAGAGAGGGGCTCCAGTATCTGTGTTGATCATCACTTTGCTTATGTTTCTCCCAAACCACTGCTTTGTATTTGCATGGAGAGAGACATGTTTACAATCTTAACTTGTCATTGTAAAATGAGCAATCAACTTAAGATCAGAAAATCTGAATGCCATTGTCTTCCACCTCTACTACCACAACAAATGAGCCTGCACAGGAGTTCTTTTCTGTTAAAAGTTCCTGGCCCATGTACCACATGCACTCTACAACATTACTATCTAAATAAACAAGTAATGGAGAACAGTATTTTGGTGGTGTTTGAGTAATTTCTACATGTTCTCCATACGTGCTGCAGGTACAAGTTGTATGTGAACACTGAGACTGTCTCATGCCATTTAAAAATTCAGTAGTCGACTTTGCTTCTATAACAAAGAGACATAGACCAAATGGCTCACGTAACGAAGTTTTGTTTTTCTTTTGGTTGTGGTTTTGGGTTTGGGTTTGGCTTGTTTTTTCCGCAGAGGTCTGAAGGCAAGGAGTCTGAGAAGGCTAAGTTAAGTTCCAGGAATGGTTTTCTTTCTGCCTTGTAAATTATCGTGCATCAGCCTATCATGAGGAAAAAAATTACAAGCCTCTGGTGTCTTCTCATAAAGAGAATCTCAACAAAACCCAGCCCAAGTCTTTCTCTCAATTTCATTTCATCAAGGGTTTCAGCTTCAACATATGAATTTGAGGGGGCCAATAATAAGTTCCATGATATTATGTTTATGTTGGTCAGGAATCTGGGAGACTGGTTTGAAGCCAAAGAGGAATGTTATCTTTCTGAAGTTGGTACTGAGCAGGTATTTGGTGAGTCCAGGTTTTCTCAAGAGGGAAAAAAAAAACAAAACATATTATGAGTTGATTCTAAATACAGGCTCCATGAAATTGAAAGTGTTTTACACAAAGGAGCAGAGACATTTAAAAAAAAATCAGAAAACTAGAGTTTATGAGACACTTCATAGTGGGTAAATCTGGCATCCTTAGTCAACAAATCCAAGATTTAATCTTTAATTTCCTAGTTGAGATGACTTTGGCCAGATCATTTATTAGAAGTGAAATGGACTGATAAAAAGCAACTAGTGTGTGAGATTATTGCAAGAAATGAATCCACAGATGCATGTGATGCATTACAACATATTATATTCTCAATAATAGATAGTTTACTACTACTGAGAAATTATTTGACTCTTCCAATTTTTAGCCCATTACTTTACCAGATATTGATCACCTATGATGTGATAGACATTTTTCTCACATTGCGTGATTTTTTCATATGGAAAAATAGAACTATAATTCATATATACTTATCCATTTATTTTTCATTCATTGACACAGCAATTTGGTAAATAACAATGGAGCACATTTTTATGGCAGCTCTCATTTGTGTTGCTAGGGTGCTCTGCCCAGCTGCCCATCACTGTTTGCAACTCCTAGAGGTGTTCTAGAGACTGCACATTCAAACACAGCTAGATAATCTTCTTTTCCTATATTTCTGCTACTTCAGCTTTTTGATACTGATTTTTAACATCCATATTTCCAATTACTGCCTCTATATCACACCTGGGAGGCTTATAAGACTTGCTAAACACATGAAGCAGTGAATTGTGGATATGCAGTCTCAGCTCACTTACTCTCCATTCAAACTTTCAGCAACTTTTTCAGCTGCTTAAACAAAAGCTCTCAGTCATCCTCGACTCTATTCTTGTCTCACACCTGTGAAGCCTTGCCTTCAGAATCTACGTAGGAGTTAACCAATCCGTGATTCTACCACATCTGTCCTCATACCATCTACTGACTTCTTCCATGTGCATCATTGCACAACAGCTTTCTTTTGAGTCCTTTTGTTTCTATGCCTGCTCCCCTGAAACTGACTCAGTCTATCAGGGCAATTCATTGTAAGTATCTCCTTTAGTGCAATAGGATCGATTTCTTCTTGCTTATTTTATTAGTATGCTTACATGTAGGTTAATAAATTGGACAGTTGGGTTAAAATCTACTTATGACACTTTCTAAATAATCTGATTGAGTAATTTAGAAATACTAGATTATACCATGAAATTAAAATGATGAAGAAAACAGGAGTGAAAAAATATAATCATATGTATTCACAGTGTATAGGAAAAACTCAAGTGGATATATATATATACCCATGCAAAGAGTGGCAGATTGAAATTTTCAGCAATTACAAGGCATGTGGACCATGACACCAGAGGAACTGGCATAGAACTGGTGGATGAAGCAAATACAATTCTAGAAATCTCAACAAACCCCAGAAATCTCAAAATTGATTTTTCAACCTCATCCTGAGACTGGCAGGAATGGGACTAACTTCTTCCCCATTTCTGAACCTGCTTTAGACCGTGAGACCTGCCATCTCACAACCACGTGTTCACAGGTAGTCAGCACCTAAAATTCTTCCCCATGCAAATAGAGCATCGCCAGAATCTTAGTCTTAGCAAATGAAACACATTCACTTCTAAACTCCCACCCCATTCCCCATGTTTCATATAGGCTCTGTCCACCTGTAATAAAGAGCATAAACTATTTCACCAAGGATCATCCGAGACTGTCTATAACTTGGAGGAAGACACCCTTCCGAAGTACTCATCGTTGGACATTTGAACCCACCTTCTTGCTCATGCTCCCACTGCTGGCAGAGGATCACATCAGAGCTCACACAGCTGGGGCTGCATGAACCTCTTTATTCCTTTTCTAAGAGCTGTAACACTAGTACAGCATTCTTGGCCAGACCAAAGTTCTGCAGACCCCATTCATCCTGGACTCTGCTTTATCCCTCCTGGCCTGGTTTGCAGCCTTGTCTGACACAGGGAGACTTGAACTAGGGACCTCACCAGTTCCAGACTTTGCCCAGTACTCTCTGAGCTGGTATAATGGTCTGTAGTGTCCAGATACCCTAAGAGGATAAGCAAAACCCAGAACCACAAGCAAGTTTCCAGATAT
The DNA here is from genome assembly GCA_019843965.1 of Rhynchomys soricoides. NCBI lineage: Eukaryota > Metazoa > Chordata > Mammalia > Rodentia > Muridae > Rhynchomys > Rhynchomys soricoides. The sequence continues at coordinate 4,326,951 of JADRCH010000140.1, forward strand.
TTTGGTGAGTTAAGTTAGTAAAAGTAGAATTGTTTACATAAATTATTAGATTAAATTTATTAATCCAAGTCCATGTTGTTGGCATAAAAGTATTTTGCAAAGCATCTGTTGACTCCTCTTTGGGTGATGGTTTGGCATTAAATGATACAGGGTGAGAGGGAACAAATATTCTCTAAGCTAAAGATGAGAGTTCTTGGCCAAGCACTGAAAGCTTCCATTGCAGATGTAAAATCAGCAGGGACAAAAAGTCAGACTCCTAAAAGCAGGTCTCAGTAGACAAACAGGTGATGCTCCAGTAGTTCATTTGGAAATTACTTATATGAAATTCATGACATTTTCCCCCACAAAAATGCTGTTATTCACAGTAGTGCTATGAGCAACGTAGGTATCTCATGGCCAACATATAAACACTTACTTAGCTCATAAGACAACTGAATTTGTGGCTCAAAGGAAAATAATATTCTCAAGAAATGTGTAATGAAAGAACACAGGGAAAAAAAAAACCCTATAAGCGCGAATGAAAAAAACATAGTCTTCTTTCTCTTGTGGGCTACTGCTAAGTGAGCACACTTAATTAAAAGAGGATGAAGGAGCAGAGGAAGGTGTTGAGGGAGGGTAGAAAAAGGACTGCTAAGAACTCACATGGGTTTTAGATATGAGCAGCTTTGGTCACTATCTTATTTCACTTGGACACAGAAGTCACTTGTTTCCCTTGGGATAGCTGTATCTATTTGTAGTATTTCTTTTGTATATTGGCACGACATTCACCATTATCTTGCAAATTTTCAAACAAAGAATGAAAGAGAAAAAATAGAAAGTAAAATTTTGTTTAAAACTTGAAGAAAAGAGAGAGACCAGAATTAATGTGTTTATGTATCTATGAAAAGAATAGTTATATGGAGTTAGTAAAGAAAACAAAAAGGGTCACGCAGTGTATTTTGCTTTGGGCAGATGATTCCCTCGAGAGGTAACTATGAACCATCTTGTAGCTATTAGTGTAAGACAATAATTAAAAAAAACAAACAAACAGCAACAATAACAACAACAACAAAACACTGAGGTTTAACTGGGTGGTTTTATTGAAAGTCTTTCTCTGTAACATTTTCATGAGGGTACACTGCAATAAACTGATGTACTGATAAAATATATCAATTTAACCGACAAATAAGTTTTTAATTGTCCATTCATTTTCTTTAGCTTTCTGGTATATGCAGTTCTAGCTGTGATTAAAGGTACCAGATGACCACTGCTATAGGCTAGTGTAACAAAGCACAAGACCATGAGGATGGCACAGTGGAAAAAACACTGAAGGAAGCAAGGAAACTAAAATCCCATTTTGTCTTTTGTGGAATAATCTAGCATTTAAAAATTAATGTTTTCTAATTTCACCATGAATTCAGTTTTATCTGTGTACAATGCTGCTAAGAATGCTATCAAGATGTTTTTTGGAGAGATGGAGCAATGCCACTCAGGAGAGCATGACTAACAGAGCATATTCTACATCACTTGGCTCAATTGGATGATGTTTTCACATAAAACCCTTCATTTCTATTTACCTCACATTTCATAGCTGTGAAAAGTCATTGTGAACATTACAGGGGTTTATGTGTACAAAGATCACACGTTACGTCCAGCATATGGTGACTAGTCAATAAGTGTTAGCTATTATAACTCACACCAAACAAATGTTTTGACATACAGTTCCTTTATCTGCCAGAAATTAGATTTTAGTTTCAGGAATATTGGAATACATTTAACATCAAACTATGCCAAGTATATATTGATTTTCTCATGTATTTTAGATAGAATATTTTAGAGATTATAGCATTTCAAGGTCATTTTTGCTGACCAACAGATGTCAATATTTATTACATTCTTGAAGAATGTCTATCATGGTATCATAAAATTTGTCAGAAGGTTAAAGTTTCAATGCTGCATTTTAATTTGCAAATTGCTGATAAAAGATTTTATGTATAGAACTTGTTTTCTGAAAGCTATGATGACTAGCCATTACAGAAGTGGGGTTGCTTCTAGGAGCTTCCACCGTGCTCCTTCAATGGTACTCATTACTCCTTTTCTTCTCCTGCATTTCCAAGTCTATAATACACAAATTATAGAGGAATTTTAATCCAGGAACATGACTGTTCTGGCCAGGAAGCGCATCCAATGTTCTTCTAGCTCTATGTGAGTCTATGTGATCTGGCTGGAATGCAGACACTCTGGATTACAGTATGATCTGACTAGGATATAGACTTGTTCTTAGTATACACCTTTAATTCCTAACAATGAAGGTAAGATTAGTTTGTAGAAGGAAGCAGCCATGTTTGAAAGTGATGTCTAATTGAGAGGCAGACAAAGTGAAAAATCAGAGAAAAATTTTATATAATGCTTCTGAGAGGATAGGCCCAACTCTCATGAGAGAGGGAGGAAGGAGAGTCATTAGAGCAGTGCAGGGTATGTGGTGTGTTTGTGTGTATGACAGTTTTACTGGGACTGTTTTACAAAGACAGGATAAAGAGAAAACAAGCTAAACACAAGTGAAGACAGAATGAGCAAGGGAAAAAGAAGGAGTCAATTAGAACATATTTCCACAGTTAGTATGAGGGCAAGCAGAAATTTTCAGTCAGAAGTCAAGAGAAGCTGGATTTAATCAGTCAGCTTGGAGAGGAGTTTTGAGTCAGAACAGTAGAGTTGAACTAGCCAGAATTCAGAAAGAACTAGAAAGAATGAGTTTAAAGAACTAGAAAGAATGAGTTTATTCAACAGTAAGCTTCCAAGTTGACAACTACTTCTGGGAAATAAAAGTTACTTTTTACAGTAAGTCAGATGGGTTACCTCCAGTTGGTCTGTACTGGTGCCTCAAATTCAACAATGTAAGCTATATCAAACTTGCTGAAAATACCCATAGTCTCCAGATTCACCTTCAAATGTATTTAAGACTTTTGTTTTCTCAAACTTTTATTAGGTATAAGGCTATCCTTAATTCTTCAAACCACATAGTCAGTGAATATTAATAAGGTCCTATCCTTTGCTACACACATACATACGCGCGCGCACACACACACACACACACACACACATATATATATATATATATATGCATATATATATGTATATGCCTATGTTCAAAGTCTGACAATTGTAAACAACCCTCATAGACTAACATGCAAGCTCCCAAGGATACAAAGCTACATGTGAACTATTTATTCAATCCTTATACCTCTGGTTTTAGCAGATAGCCAGGTTGCTCTGTGATATGGAGTAATGTGAGTGCCACAGGTATTATCTTCAGGTTTGGAGATCAGTACCTGGCATACATGAACATTCATTACATGTTATTTCAGTTTGCTTACCATTATATGAACATTTCTGTTAGCCAGATCACTAACTGTCCCTGTTCATCCCATTTCTGGATGGTAGCATGTTTTAGCATGCAAAAGTACATGCACTGACATGCTGACTACAGCTGTCATAGTACTACAAAAGTACTACAGCTGACATAGACTAATAAAGTATTCTGATAAGGTATTTTTAATAAAGTATTCTGTTGTCTTACGTTTTGGGGGTGTTGTTTTAGGGTTTTGTTGTTTTGTTTGTTTTGTTTTTGATCTTATTATTCATAGCTAATATATAAGTTCATATAGATGAGGAGTGTCCTAATCAGGGTTACTATTGCTGTGTTGAAAGACCATGACCAAAAGCAAATTGGGGAGGAAAGGGTTTGTTTGTCTTACACTTCCACAACACTGTTCATCATTGAAGGATGCCAAGATAGGAACTTATGCAGAGCAGGGACATAGAGGCAGGAACTATTGGAGAGGCCATAGAAGGGTTCTGCTTACTGGCTTGTGGCTCTTGCTATGCTTGGCCTGCTTTCTTGTAAACTAGGGATGGCACCACCCACAATGGGCTGTGTTTGTCCCTATCAGTCACTAGTTAAGAAAATGCCACATAGGCTTGCCTATAGCCTGATGTTGTAGAAACATTTTATCAATTAAGATTATCTACTCTTAGATGATTAGAGCTAGTATCAAGTTGACTTAAACTAACCAGGACAAGAAGTATGCTTGCTTCTTTAGCTACTATTTGCAATGTGTACAATATTAAATATGACAACACAAAAATCAATAACAGAGTAACCACCATGGGTGGAAATATAGCATGTCAGAATTTTTTTCAGGATTTTAATTTTTCATAACTTAGTAGGAAATCGTACATTATAAGTAATTGCAGTTCCAACTATTTTCCCAAACCTAGATAATAAAGTTTATTTTTAAAATTTTTGTTTAAATTCTTTCTCTCTCTCCCCCTCTGTGTGTCTCTCTCTGTCTCCCCGTTTGTGTGTGTGTGTGTGTGTGTGTGTGTGTGTGTGTGTGTGAAATTAGACAGACAACTGTGATACAGGCACAGTGGATGCTGGAGGAGCAAGGTTGTGAAACTTATGACATGAGATTAGAATGGGACCTGAGGAGTGGAGGAAACTGATGATACATTGATAGGAGGATGGAAGAGAAGACAGGAGGTCAAGAGGAACAAAATATGGATGAAATTTTCAAGATGAAACCTGTCTGTTGAATGCTATTTTTAATAACCAGAGTGAGGTGGCAGACAATTTTAATCCCATTGCTCAGGAGGTAGAGGCAGGTGGATCTCTGTGAGTTTGAGGTCACCTGCTCTACATAGTGAGTTCCAGAACAGCCATAGCTATCTAGAGAGACTATCAAATAAATAAATAAATAAACTGTAATAAAAGAAGATGAAGCTGGAGAAAAGGCAAGAAACAAACTGAATCTCAAATAGACCAATGATTCCTTGTAACGAACATTTGCATATAAAGATGTTTGGAACAAAATGGTATATTGTGTGACACACTGAAGCTTCTATGGTGAAATGGTTTGTTTTAATTAATTAATTAATTAGTTAATTAATTATTTTATTGGTTTTTTTTTTAATTTTGGTGAGAAAGTTGAAGGACAGAGGGCAGCTATGAAGAAATGGGAAGATGAGAGGGGGAAAATCAATAAAATATTTTTAAAAAGTAATTGAGAGTATGCTTGTTCATGAATCCTCTATATTGGAAGTTTCCTCACATACCCAACCCAAATGCCAGCTGGAATATGAAAAGCCAATGCTCCGTTTCAGGAAGTTTGAGGAATACTTGTTGTAACCCAACATCTGTGCAACTAATGCTGACTTGGTCATTTATCTTATTGATGGAACACTCTAAATCTGTGGTCCATTGTCCCTATTCCTCTGTAGAGTACTTACTGGGATGAGTGACCTAAAGGATCTGCCTTTTTCTGTTTCTCAAATCTTCATAGCATTTCAAATACTTAAGTTCTTCTTCTGGCCTTGGAAAAGTTAGAATGGAGTGTGTAAGTCTCTGCTTAGTAGCTTGACAATCCAAGCATGAAAAGAAATACAAAGGTGATTCTGACAGAAAGGCAAACCATTTTCCCCAACATAGATTTCTTTGCATTAAAAAGCAAAAGCAAGCAAACAAAGAAATCTGGGCTTTAGATTTTAGTTGGTTCAGAGCCCACAGACAGGACTATGACCAAATCTGAAAGAGTCTTTTCAAAGGCCTTTTGATCTGGTCAAGTAAGCCTGGATATTTACATTTCACAAACAGGAAGAAATATTAGTAGAATGCTCTAGGAAACACCACCTTACCATTTATAATAAAAAAAAAAAAATCCCAATAGAAAAGTTATTGACAAATCTCTTTCCCAGGAAAACCTCATAAACTTTAAATAAAAGAACTATCCGGCATTGCCTGAACTTCAGACAGACCACCAGAGGGAAATGTAACTATAAAGAAAGGTAAAAATATACTTTGAATTTACCTACAGTAAAAGTGCTTCAAAGCACACTTGAAAAGTTGGGTATACTATATTATGTGCACAATTTTGCTAGAAGGAACAGGATTGGACCCTTTAATTTCTCTTGTGGGACTCTTAAGTCCTTGTACTATAGATTAGCAAGGATTCATTGTAAAGGGACATGAAGGATAGAAAGATATGGCATTATTTGTTCTAGGAAACACAAAAATAAGAATTAAATCATGGGACATCTTATTTGGGGTAAAGGGTACTGCATGGATCATTAATAATATCAGAATTATTAGTGGGATAAGTATTTGAAGGAACACTTTTCTGCAAAAGAAATAAACCTATAAATCTAATAACTAGAAAAAAAGATGTAACTATGCATTTTAAAGATCATAATTGAAAAAAGAAAATATGTTCTACTCCTTCAGAGAAGTAAAAAGGATTATACTGTTTAATCTTCTATGAGTTCAATATATGTAGTTCAATCCAGCAGGGCTCCTGTGGGGATTTAATTAACGATATTTTGTGGCTCCAATTAGAATGAGATTCTTAACCTTTCTAATGTGCTGACCTACCTTTACAGGGAAGAAAAATTATACCACAGGCATACCAAGTAATTAAATTTACATTAATGCTACCAAGAAATGTGAGTAACTTTTTCATGTTGGGAAATACCCCGAAAGGTCACCAGGTCTGAAACTTTCTACTCGTAAGTATAGTAAACAGTTTCCTGACATGACATACATACCACAATGTCGCATTCCAGGAACATTAACATCTGAATTTTTCCCTCGGGGTGAATCATCATTGTGGCAGAAGTGAGGATGTATCAGTGTAGAAATTCTGAATTCCAGTAAAGAATTGGTTACAATTATAATCCACACATTTTCATGTTTCATGGAGCGCTCTAGGAAGGCACTGTTGACAAAGAGATAAAGTCTATAGCTACTATAAATGGCCTAATATGTGTCAGGTCAAAGTTTAGAAATAGGTATTTTTATTAAGTAAAATGAGCCAGACATATGTGGATAAACATTCCTAAGGTAATTTTATCTAGAACTTTTAACCTCATAGAAACAGGCATATAAATGCTGGTTGCTGGGAATGGGAGGAAGAAATAATGAGAATTGTGTTACGGGTGCAAAGGTATGGAGTTCTGAGGACAGATGGTAGCAACAGGGGTCAATGTGAACAAAATTAATGCCACTGGATGTATGCTTACATATGGTCAAAATTAGAGCAAGAAGAGTATATCAGTGGTGAAGGACCCTGACTACTCTTGCAGAGGACCATATTTCAGTTCTCACGGTGGCTCGCAACTATCTGTAATTCCAGTTTGGGGGAATCTGATGCCCTCTCCCAACCTACTTGGATTTCAGGCATTCAGGTGGTAACATATATATGTGTGTGTGTGTGTTTATGTGTGTATGTGCATACATATATACATGCAGGAAAATACAGACACACACATAAACCCACACACATACACATTGTTAAAACTGTGAATTTGATATTATGCATATTTGAAAATCAAGGGAAATAACCCATATATGCATGTCTTCCCCATTCTCAACCCACCTCTCTCCCTCTTTCTCTCTCTTTCTCTCTCTTTCTCTCTCTCATAACTAGAGCATGAATACAAAGAACTAAAATAGTTGGATTATGATAGTATTTGAATTGATAACAAACTTTATATTTTAGATTTAACAAAACAAAGAAAAAATATTTTGTGGAGTGAAGTTGAAAAATTAAATGAAGTAGTATCTTAAAAGGCTCTATTAAATAAGATATTGGCATTAAAAATTGGTGCTAAATAGCAACACATGTGTATGAAGTCCCTAAATACTGAATTATCATTTATTTCAGATTTCCCTAATAAAAAATTCTATTGCCTTAAGAATGTTTTGTATGCTAAGACCAGTCTAAATTTAGAGCTCTGTTTGGCCCCTGTATCTGTTTCTTCTTATGAATCAGCAGTCTTTATATGAATGTTTCAGAGTTATGCATATTCACTTTCTTCTTACTGTGGATGATTTGACCCCTTTTTCCTACTTTTCAAACACATACACCTCTCTCTCTCTCTCTCTCTCTCTCTCTCTCTCTCTCTCTCTCTCTCACACACACACACACACACACACACACACACAAATACACACACACACAAACACACACACACACTCACACACACCACATACACAGCTGCCTCCACCTCTGTGATGCTAGGATGTCAGGTTATGTGTCATTATGCTCAGCTGTTTTTTTCTATTTTAAAACAAAATATTCCTATAGCGATATATGTATAATTAAATAGGTAAATACATTTATTATAAAGTTCTATTATTTTTACTTAAAATGAAACACAGAATGTGTATGTTGTACATCTAGTCCTTCAGAGTTGAAACAGTTCCTCCCAGGAGGAAGAAGGACAATTCTAAGACACAGGAAGATCACAAAACTTACAAGGCTTAAGACAATTATGAAATATAGGATGTTCACAGGGAATCTCACCATACCATTCTTTAGGGTATATCTGATCCATGCAGCAGAAAATTGTTGGGGAGGAGACTTTGGTAGAGCTGATTGCAAGTTATATAGGGAAATGTGAAGCTTTCCTGAGTCCTGATCTATGCTGGGATGTACTCGTTTATGTTGTAGGTTTCATGAAACTCAAGTGGGTTCACATGTCTTTGTCTAATCCATATATTTTATTCTCCAGAGGAGTAACTTCACTAGTAAAATGTTCCAAAGAATCATAAAATGTACTTCTAATGATCTGTTTAAAATTAACTTACCTGAAAAGATTCTCAGAGTGTGTACCCACTTTATAAACATGATGATGAGAAAAGAGGAAGCAGCTAAGACTGCTAAGAAAGCTCACTGCATCACTGCATGCTTTTGAATACTTCATTTATTTAATTCATTGATTTTAGTCCAAGTTCTCCAAACAAATAGGGTTTTTTTTCCTTCTTTGATGATTATTCTTCTGGCTTAAAGCTGCTATTCTCCCTCCTAAACATTCTCAATACCCTTGATACAGTTCTGAGGACAGAGATATTGAGTTCATATCCTAAACTAAATGCAAGATATAATTTCAATAATACCATGACTTAAATTACCTTCAAGTTCAGCTCAGACTGTTCTATTTATGTATACAAGTGAACGGTTAATTGTAACCAAATCTTCATATTTGATATACATGTGGAATTGCATAATTAAATTCACTTAAAGACATTACTCCTAGATTCTATACTGGGTTCTTTGAAACATTTTACATATATTTAATTATTAAATATGAAAACAAAAGGGAATGAATGGCAATTTATCAATAAACTATCTTATCCTATCTTTCCACATTTTTGCATACAATGAATGTAAGCAACTTCTATTCTCACTTTTCCTTTCAAAAGACATTACTGCAGTTCATCATGTGAAAGATTGGAATTACTGTATTGTCCCCAGGGCAATCACATTTGAATCTGAGTTATAATGACTTGGTTTTGTTCTTCTGGCAGTGAAATTATATATGGCAAATGATGACTAGGTATTTCTATGTGAACAGTCTTTAATTTTTACATTTTGATGTTCCTTACATGTTACATTTACTATGAATGTATTATACAAGCTTAGGTGATTATATCAAATCTGATAAAAATAATTAAACAAAACATCAACCCTTTCAGACATTAAGTTTTTTGTATATGGCCAACTGATTAAAAAGCTTCTAATACATTTTCACAAGTGACTTTAAATTTGATGCTTGAATTGCACAATTATTTGCTTATATGGAATTAACTTGTTCATGGTGGCTGTATAGTCCATTCAAATAGTTTTAAAAAAATGGAGAGAGAATATTTTGCATAATAGTTTCAGAAAAAGATACAGACAATTAAGTATAAATTTTACTTAGTAATTGCTTAAATGTTCAAAGACTCAGTGACCCAATGAAGAATTAAAAAACAGATTCATGTGCCTCATATATCTATCTACTAAGCAAAACTTGCTGAAGTACAGTTTAGAAATTTGCATTTCTAGATAACCTGCCCAGGAGACTGTGATATATAATTGTCTTTGGGAAGCACACAATAATTGCTTAATTCTTCTTATTATAAATGTCCAAATGAGAAGATTAAAAGAATCACAATATGCTAAAAGTATCTACTGCATAAAAAAATCTATTTTCAAAGCATTATTTTTTATACTTGTTTTGTTTTCCTACAAATGTAGAGTGAATTCATTTGGAAATTTCCAGCTCTCTACTTCATTTTGCTGCCTAAGGCACATAGTAAAAATCTATGTTCTGATTCTAGTAGGGTATGCTCTACAGAGCTGGGAGTATTGCCAGACAATAAGAAGAAAGTAAATAGGTTGGAAGAAAAGTAATAAAGGTGAAAGATTGTTAGATTCGTTCAGTAAGCGTACATTGCTAGATTTTTTTCTTGATTTTTTTCATTTAAATTTCAGAAAACTGTATAGCACATAGAATTCTTAATTGTTTAAGAAATTATTAAGATCGTATAGAACTAAACTACTTGAAGTACATAGGATCTAGGGAAAAATATTTGATAGCTATGGGATTGCCCAGGTTCATGACTAGGACATGGACTTTGCATTTCAATGGTCTATATGGTGAATGGCTTAGCTCAGATTCTGGGAAGTAGCTCATATAGAAACAGGGGAACAAATCCCCATAGAGGCCAAAGACCTGAAACTCTATCATATAACTTATCATATAGCTTTGCCTCCTATCATAAGCAAGTGAGCTATCCTTTTCTCCTTCAACAACCTACAGTTAGTGTTTTGCATCCCTTTTCTCTTTCCTAGTGACTTTTAATAACTATTTTAACATTTTCATATTAAATTATTTGTTACTTTAAAAAAACACTAGTCCACTATAAGGAAAAAAAAGTTGGAAAGTACCACAAAATGAGAATCAGAAAAATGTAACAGTTGGAACAAAAAAATACTTTGCAAGTAACTACACAAGTAAAATATATCAACCACATGAAATGATTGAACTTTCACAATAAAAGACAGAGACCATCCAATGAATAAAACTTAGAGTAAAATATCAGCCTTTTACATAGTTTAAAAACATGATGTCCCCACTGGTAGTGGGCAGGAAGATACCTTGTTGGTGGTATTCTTATATAGGTCAGGGGTAGAGCAGATGGCAGTCCTTTGTTCATTCTAGCCTGATATCTGGCTTGGTGGCTAAAGCTGTTTTATGACTAGGACACATCAAATCAAATTAAATCAAATCCAGTCAGGATGACAGAGTTCTGCCATGCCACACAGTATGGGCTGGGATGGATGCCCACAGGCTTATTACCACACAATGCAGCATGGGAGGAGGAAGAGAGACAGAGACCTGTGGACAACCTGTAGACCTCCCCACCCACAGACCCTCCTATGCTTGGCACAGGCAACCATAGACACTCCCTTGCCTGAGGATGTCACCCAGGGTCTCGCCAGCCACATATCCAGCCTGCAGTGGGAGCCACCACACTGTGCAAGGAGATGGTGGACAGATGGGCAAGAAAGACAAGTGGAGCAGCGTGAACAATATGAAGATAGTTGAAACTAGAGAAATGAGGGTAGAGGGGAGTGGCCTGTTGATAGTGGTCAGCCCTGTTACCTGGGTCCATGGCGAAGTCTCAGCAAGAAATGTCTCGATAAGCAATGTCTGGGTTTGTAGCTATGCAGCAGCAGGGGTCGGGGTCAGTGTCTGTGGCTCATATTACTACTAGAAAACATAGGGACTTTCCTTGTAAGGCAGCCACTTGGGAACACATAGACATCCAGAGGGCTGAGAAAAAAATAGACTCTATCCCTCATTGGTTGCAACACTCTAGAGAGCTAGCCCCACCTCTCACAGCACCAGCACTCTGGAGAATGGGTCTGACTGAACTTTGCCCAGGTCAGCACAGTGGAACTGACCCTGGCTGCACAGGTGTGGGTGAACAGCCCCAAGAGAATGAGTGTGAGAAAACTGACCCCACTACGTGTGTCGGGGTGCTGCTGCTACTCTTCTTCACTTCCTACATTTGGGAAAATTACCCACAGGGTCATGAGCTCAGGAGAGCTATCCCTGCCACTCACCAGCTGCAGCACTTGGGAAAGTGGGCCCAGTACCTCCCCTGGGCAACATGGTGGAGCTGGCCCTGGTGGCAAAGGCAAAGTTGAGCCAGCCCGGAGGATGCGAGAGCAGAAGAGCTGGTTCAGTTCCTCACAAGCTGCCACACTTGGGTAAATGGGCCCTATCCCTTTACAGGCCAGCACAGTGGAGCTAGCCAGGTAGGCCTGAGTGCAGGTGAGCCAACCCAAGGACATTAGAGCAGGAGAGCTGACCATGTCTTCTCCTGACAACAGCACTGGGTGGCATAGCTAAAGCAATGCTAGAGGGTTGCCTTAATGTTACAAACAAGGGAGAGCCTGTAGGCTCATTAGGTCAGCTACCACCCAGGCCCAGATCTAGAGCTCTGAGTTTCCCACCCTAAAATCTGTGTTATCTATGAATGGTTGGGGCACATGAAAAGGTCAGTCTTGTTAATCCAAAGCTGCAGAATGTCCATGACACAGAGCAACGACAGGATAACCAGGGGGAGGCCCAGGGAAGACCCAATATTAATTTTGTCACAGAATACAGAGATCTTGAACCAGAACAATGACTAAAGTTCGCAAGTGAAGATGTGTAGACAGATATACTATGGGACACGTTACTTTATGATATACAATGAGATGCTGTGTGTGTGTGTATCTGTGTGTGTGTGTGTGTGTGTGTGTGTGTGTGTTATTTGGGGGGTAGATTTGAAGAGTGAATGATGGATATGAGGACATGGGAAAATGAGTGGGACTGGCAGTGCTTGATGGGGAACTCACAAAGAATAAAGACATAGATTTTTTTTTCTTTAAAACAATGATGTGAAGTGATAGCAAGAAAATAAAGACATCAAAATAAAGAGGAAAAATTCAGTTGATTTAAAATATTAACTGGAAGCATAGGAGATTGCATGAACAAGCACAAATTAGTGGTGAAGAGAAGTCAAATTATATATTTATATATACCATAATTTGACTAAATGTACAATGCTATTCTAAATAAACTTAGGTATATAAACAATAATAAAACTTGATGTAACTGAATTTTTTAAATGTGTACACTCTATTGAAGAACAATGGCAACTAATAATATAATAAGTACATTTTCATATCATAGGTAGATAAAATAACTTTACAGTCTGGGATATAAAATATTAATTTCCTTTGTATGTTTGATTATAAAAATCAAATGTAAATTTTGTTGCAAAATCGTTAGTATAAATTTTAAATTAAGGCTACACAGGCTCTGTTCTTTGATTATAAGATTATTATAAAATAATAAAATATATAATGACTAAATTTATGTCGAAACTTTAACTGAACATATAAACCAAATAACAATAACAAAAACAGTATTTATAATTTGTAGATACGTAACCAACAAACCTTCTGCTACCCTGCTGCTGAATAGATATAGTATTATACTGACTCCTTAAAGACTTATCATTATAATCAAAGATCTATACATCTTTCAGCCCTCATCAGAGAAGCTTCTATTTGCAGTGGTTGTTGATTAACATAGGGACTCGCAACTCTTCAAGGTACATAAAACAACTATAGAATATTCACCGCTAAATCAAACATATAACCTATACCACATGTTTAGGGCGTAGAATGAGACTATAAGCTAGTAGAGATTGATGACTACAAGAATATACTACTTTCTGAATACATCAGGGCAGTTCCATGTAAGAACTCACAGCACTTCTGACAGCATGCATGTACAAAACCTGTCTATGGCCAAGCAAGACTAAATCTCAGGATGGAATGGACATTTGGGTATAAAGATCTTTCCCTATCCAAGGAGCTATTGACAGTTATCAGCTGCTGGGAAAGGAAAGGACAGTTTTCACTAAGAGTGTAACTTTTAATATGTTGTCTGAACTCCAGTGGAAGGTCATGCATCTAATAGCATTTGGGCAGCACAAATTGACCTTGATGGAAAAATAAAGAGATAAAAAGACATGGAGGTACATGGCTAGGTAGGGCTGTACCCCTACATGTGGTGAAACTGTGGATCTTGGAGGAGAACCTTCAGTTACTACTGTACTAAAACAATATAATCCCTAATTACACTCTAAATACTTGTCCTTATACCTGAGATAAGTTTAGTCCTTGCTCATCACCTAGGAAACTTTTCTTTGTAACATACAAAGACCATTACAAAAAGCCACAATCAGTCAAAATTCATAGTTGTGAAGCACAATCTCAACTGATGTATCTATAATACATTTCTTGCACCTAAAGCATGGAGATGATTGCAGAAGGGTTGTAAAAGCCAGAGGAACAGGAAGTTTTCTAGGAAGCTGCATCTCCTAGGAATCAGACACTGCACCCATAAGTGTTACCAACATTACTGCCTTAACATAAACTGAATAAGGAAAACAATAGACATGTCATACCAAATGATCATCTAAGAAAACATGATACAAGTAACATTATACAGACTGGTTGTATTTCTGTATTTGGTAACACACACACACAGTCACATATACACAACGATGTGTATATGTGCATGTATGTACATGTACATATACATATATGGATGTAACAACAATTAATGTAAAGAGAGGCATTAATTTGAAAGAGAGCAAGTAATAGTATATGTGAAGGTCTGGAGGACAGAAAGAGAAAGTGCACATAATATAATTATATTATAAATTCAAAAATAAAAAAGCAAAATATTCTCAAAAGAAATCTTTGAAGAGGAATATGATTTTTGTCGAAAAATCTGGTAAGATGCTAATAAACCGATTGTTTAGATAATAGCTTGGCATAGACAGTCCACTCCTTTTGATAAATGCATCAAGGTTAGTGAAAAGTTTTTCATGGGAACCTTGCTGGATTATGGGCACATTTAATTATCCTTGGAACTTATTTTTTACAACTAAAAATTCTTTTAGATGAAAAAGAAATGGATGTAGATATGAAGCCCTACATTCCCTGTGCATTGAAGAAGTGAGATTTTAAAAAGTGATAGGAAAGATTGCAGAATTTGAGGTACAACTGTCCTTTTTGACACTGAGGAAAACCACAAAGCTAAATACAGATTAAAATACCTAAGGAGAAAAATTTCAATTATTTGTGTTAGCCCTTCCTTCAACCCTAAGAACTAGAGACAATGTTCCCTGATCACCTCTTCCTTCAGGGAACCTGAGAAGGGGAATTGAGGAGACTAGAACAGTTGGCCAACAAAAAGAAGTAGTGGGTGATAGCTTACTGTGATAGACATGGCTCAGGGAAAAGGTGAAGGTTTTCCTTAGGACGAGAGAGAGCAGCTGAATAAGCACCTGTCAAGATGACATTCACAGGGCATGAGTGCACATTTTCCCTTACAGAGCAGCAGAGAGGGAACTGGAATATTTTAGATGCTGGTGCCAGTTGGTACCAAGAGAGCGGCAGCACCTCTTGCTTCTGTTCACCTAGAGAACTCACTGGGTTGCAAAGAGATACCAGAGGGAGCAAGGCTTTGTGAGTTTCTGATAAGAAGGCCAGCTTCTATACGCCACTTTAATATTAACAATAACAGCAACAAATGATTATAGAAACACCCTAAAATCTTTTGACACTGGGAGGGTTTTCCTTTGAACAAAGTCCATAATGACAAAAAGCAGTGGTCACCTTTTCAAAACTAATGGAAAGCAACTAATAGCTAAGAGACACAAAGGAAAACAGGAAGATGTATAATAAAAAGGCTGACAAAAGTACTCAGAAACTCATCTTAAGAAATAGATTCATTTTAACTAACTGACAAAGATTTGAAATGATCATAACAATACTATACAAACTTAGGATAATTGTACAAAATTAAACAAAGGCAGAGATAATATTTTTAAAAAGAGGTTAATATAGAGGTCTCAGAAATGAAGAATATAATGGTTAAACTGAACTCCTTTTTAATTTTTTTATTTTATGTTCATTGGTATTTGCCTGCATGTATGATTGTGTGAGAGTGTCAGATCTTGGAGTTAGTGATAGTTGTGAGCTGCCATGTGGGTACTGAGAATTGACCCTGGACCCTCTGAAAGGTCAGTCAATGCAAACCCCTTCTACTCCTTCAGTCCTTTCTCTAACTCATCCATTGGGGACCCATGCTGAGTCCAATGGTTGGCTTCTAGGATCCGCGCCTTTATTGGTCAGGCTTTGTCAGAGTCTCTTAGGAAACAGCTATAGAGAAAGAGTTCTTGCTGACAACATCAAAAGCACAGACTTGGAAAACAAATTGAAGTTAACAAAACTCTATTGAACTGCAATGGCTATACACAGGAAAGAAATGACCTGTAGAAGACAAGACATTTTCTCACAAAGGTGAATTTTTTGCAAATCACATAACTAATAATGTGTTAAAGGCCAGAATATGTGCATAAATAACCCTAATACTCAAAATCAACACAGTACACTATTAGTAACAGGTGTTTTAGAAATTTTATGAAAGAAGTCTACAAATTGCCAGAAAATACACAGGAAAATATTGAACACTAGACATCAACAAATTGTCAATGAAGACCTTAATATTTTTCTCCCACTTGTTGGGATGCTCATTTCCCCAAAGATAGGTTTCTTGAGTTTTTGGGTTGTTGTTGTTGTTGTTGTATTAATAAATAACAGAAAAATTGTTGGCAAAAGTTTGATAAATGGTAATCCTCAAAAACTGATAGAACTATCATATAAAAGAGCAGTGATTCATTAGGATATTTACACAAAAGTTTGAAATCAAATCACACAATGTTTTCATTTCATCATTCATTAGTCATAAGTCCTAGAGGTGGGGAAACCCTACATGTTCATCACTTTAGGAATCCATCGGGAATTTTACATAACAGAGAATGGAAATTTATTCATAAGTAAAATGACAGAAGGATTTTCATATGCTACAACTGTGAAGCTTGAGGACATTATACTAAGTGAAATAAGCTTAACTTACACTTCATGACAGTTACATTAGCTGACTACGGCTATCAAACTCATAAAAACAGAACAGGGAGTGATGGTTGCCAGGTACTAATGGGAAGAGCAAATGAGGAGTTACTTTTCTGTGGGCACAGAGTTGTCATTCAGGATGAAAATCTATAAAGATTTTCATTCTGTATGAATATATATATATATATATATATATATATATATATATATATATGCCATAGTATATACTTAAAAATTGTAAAATCTAAATCTCATGTGAATTTTTTAAATTATAAAATGGGAAACATGTACCAACAGGTCTCAAATCTGATACTAGGCATAGAGAGCATACATACAATTATGTTTTATATATTTGTCTTTACGTAACATTTCATATGAAGCACACTATGGCAGTCATGATATTGTCTCAGTAAAATGACATCATTTTTCTTAGTACTGTCCCACAGCAGGAACGTTCAGAACTATCCTTTCTCTTAATACTTTCTATCCCTATCTCTCTATCTATCTTGCTCCCTCTCCATATGTCTCCTTGTCTTTTTAAATTTGATTCCTTTTGGTCCCTTCCTCCCCCCTCAAATGTTCTGCTATACCTCTCCCCACTGTCCTCCAAATCATAGCCTCTTTAAAAACACCTAATTGTTATTTCATGCATAAAAGTGCAAAGTGAAGGAAGAACTAAGAACTTAGAAATGAAGAATAAATTGAAACATGAGAACCAGAGCAAGGGTCAGATCCTTGACTGACCATAAGGATCCAGCTTAAAATGATGTGCAGCCCAATAGCAAAAGGGAGAAACAAGTCAGAGCCCAGTGTCACTACCCTAATTGGTTAGCATGCAGCACAGGGCTCAGAGGCATAGCTGTGAAAATGGAAGGACCAGGCATGAGGAATGAAAAAACCAGCCTTGACAAAGTTAATGCTTTAATGATTATAGAGAATGGAAAAACAGATAAACAAGTATGATTGAAATGTCAAGTCAAGGTGAAAGCTTGGCAAGCACACTGACAGAAAGGTGCATGACGAAAGGTGATTTATTTTGACAAAAAATAATGGCTGAATCTAGCAGCATTGGCAAATGTGCTTTCAAGGTTGAGTGGGAGATTTTAACACTGATCCACATTCCATTCCTGCAAAATCACCTTCAGGTTTAATCTGAACTAGTCATATGTTTGGTGTTTAAATGAAATGACACATTATTAGCCCTTTATTCTTCTATATGCTGCTCTTTACTGAGTCTCACAAAGGGTGTCACGTCTGTTCTAATTTCAATTAATACATAGTGTAGAAATGTCCAGAAATAATGTTAAGGTACCAAAAGGAACCTTCACGGCTGAAGGCAGAATAGCTATACTATGTTGGCAATATCAACAACCTATCATCTTCATAACTTCAGGTAAGACATGTTTTCCTCCCAGACACCACTATCTTCAATGGCAGAATGTTCAAACTCCTCTTGCAAAAGAGATCATCTACCCTGGGCATCATTCTATATACAGAGCAATTAGTATTCAGAAAAATAGGTAAGTGTGTCTATATAGAACTTCTTTCAACATCTGGATTCCCTGGTGGATAGAAGATACCTTAAGGATAATTATCACCTTTTACATTTTAACTGCTTTGCATGAAAGCAATCATTTGTTCAGTAAGCATGTCTCAGGTATTACAGTTAGCACTTTACTTAAAACATATAATCTTCTGTATTATTATAAAGTGATTATTTTTACTTTCATGCTATCAATATGGAAAAACAGGTTCAGGATATATTACTTGCTAGAACTGATTCAGCTGACATGGAATTGCAGCAGAATACCCAGGTCCATTAACTGCACCCACATAACTGTTGTGCTTATTAAACTATGACTGACTTAGCACAGTGACATCATATATACTAAACAGAGCAAAGTGTGACCTATGGGTCTCTCTCAAAACAATGAGCCCTGAAAACTAATATGAATTGTTTATTTGATTATTTAGAATATTTTCATTACTATTACTTTATGTTGTGTACACTTACAAGAGGACTCATTTTCAAGTATATCCACATTTATACAGTTATTTCAACAAAGTGTACAATTCAGAATTTCTTAGTGATTCTAGCTTATCACTGTTAACACACATGATTAAACTAGACAAAAGTTTCGATGTATGTTTTATATATATCATGTAACAGCCTATCCTTTGAGCTTGAATCAAGCAATGAACTTCTTTTTCTGCTCCTTTCTCTTTTTTCACTCCTATTTTTTTCTTTTTCAATGTTGTTTTAATCTGCTGCTTTGTTTTGGTTCGCTGAGAAGAGAACCCTATGTGTGCTTTAGGGTGTTTTTAATCCTCCATGAAATAAGCCATTTGGACTCTGTTGCACATCATTGCTGCTCAAATGGCCTTTTCACTCCTCTCTAAACTCATACTTCAATATCTCAGGTAAGTTTAAGTTTGAAAGAGCTTGTTTCACATGAGAAGAAAATATAAATGAAATAGAACTGAATCGTACAAAGGCTAAACACTCACAGTGTTTGAGAAGGCTGATCTTAAGACTTCAACGTTAACTAGTCAGTAAGGTGTACTAAAGTGGGTTTTATTTGGATGAGGTCAATATTTCAGTCAGATTCAATCTAACATCAGTCCATCTACCATGAGAGTAACATATATTGAAGATAAAAGAAAACAAGTATTTGGAGAAATATCCCAATCAACTATATTGTTTGAAAATCAAACTTTAGGAAATAAAGATCAGTAAAATTAATTTTGACTCATATGAATACATAAACTAAACTAAGAAAATCTGTGGCTGAATAGATGGCCCAATAGTTAAGAAAGATTTCTCTTACAGAGGACCGAATTTCAGTTCTGTCCTGTCAGGTGGCTTATAACTGCCTATAGCTACAGCACTAGGGAATCCAATGTCCTCTCCTGGTCTTTGTAGCCACTCCCATACACATTGCATTCATTCATTAACACAGACATACAGAAGCATAAACAGACACACATGCATACATATATATACATACAGAACACACATATACATACATACACACACATACAGCTAAAAAAGAGTCTATAAACAAGAAATCTTGAAGAACCTGTATTGAAACACTTAAACTCATTCCTAAATACAGATGGTCTTTGTTTCACTCTTCATCAGGCCATCTGGTGTTTTTGCAAGCTATAAGCAGTTCTAGCTGACAAAGAAAACCTACCTCTATACTGTATACAAGAGATGCAAGGACGTGTAGAATGTGGAACTGTGAGACAATAAGGTTCCCTCCAAGAAGCCTGAGTCTAAGGGTTTGGTGTAAAGATATTGGCAAAATAATTGAAAATCAAAGTATACATTAGGCAATGCTGAATGGAGTGCTCAGAATAGTTAGACAGATTGATTAGGTGGAGGCTTTAATGGTAAATAGAAATCATACCTATGACTACAAACAGATCTCCATTTTCATTTTAAGTGGAAATGTATCTTACTAGGATAAATTGGCCTGAGCAATTTCATGATGGTAAATCTCCACATACGGTTCTAGAATGATTCAAGGGTATGAATTCTAATTAAAATGCATTTCATGTCTGATAATGCTATTGAGATAGAACAATGGGCAAAGTATATGTGTTGTAAGCATAAAGATCTGAGTTCAATCCCCAGACCCCACAAAAAGGCTAGGTACAATGACATATGCTTTTGATCCTAGGAATAAGAGTACAGAAGACAAAGACAGAAGGTTCCCATGTTGGTGTGTTCCAAACCAATAAGACACCTAATTTTAGCAAGATGGACATTGTTCTTGAGGATTACAACTGAAGTTGTCTTCTGGCTTCCACACACATGCAAACACATACATATGTACCCACACACTCTCACATTCCCAGAAACATTTACACACACAGGTGGGAAGATGAAATGATATTTATTGACATTTTGTCCACTTTATATAGTCTAGTCCCACAGTCTATAGGATACTTAAGCATTTCCTTCCTCTGATAACAACTTATTTAATATTTATTCTTGAGTAAAAAGCAATATTGATACATGGATAAATGGGTAACTTTCGATTTAAAAGCAGCACACTCATTTTGAGGGTGATTATGATTCTGAAAGAACAAAGTTCAGTTAATATTGAAGTAAAAACAAACTTTGGATTTATTTTACTCAATTTCTACCACTATTCTAAAAAAAAAAAAAAAGCCACTATCTATAGCACCTAGCAATTTATGTACACCAAGAACAATGTATTTACAGATGTTTTAACATCAACAAGAACTATATCTGTTTTTTTGTTGTTCAGAAGAGATGTCACATTTCAATTTAATTGCCGAATATTTTCAGTGAGCTATTTATAATCAGTGGGGCATCTTAAAAACCAATGTGTTTGCAATGGGTGTTGCTGTGTTACAACTGTACGTCACCTAAAATACATCATACATCCTTTGTAAAGTATTTCTATTTTGCATTAATGTAGATTATAAATAGCATATCTATAAATATATTCATTCTTCAGTAAAGTTCTGAAAATTTAAAAAAAACTTTAAGATAATTCTCAAGGTCTATAGATCTTAAAGAAGTTCTGAGGTTTTAGAAATCATACTCACTGTATACTTTATTACCTTGCTTAAAGATTAAACTATAAATCACTTTTAGGCAAATGTTAAAGTCATCAGCATACTATTGCTTATTCTGAAATCCAGAGGAAGAGGTTAACCTTTTTCAATTACTTTTATTTTTTTACAGTCCAGTAATTACCCCCTTCCCAGTATACAAAGAAAAAAAGAAAAAAAAAAAAAAAGCACTGGGAAAGTCCAGAATACCTCAAAGACAGTTCTCAGAGAGATGAATACAAGGCAAGATTCTAAGCATCTGGGCAGTCAGAAACTTCCCCCTAAAGAGTCTAAGAGTGAAAAGGCTAATTATTTAGATGAAACAGAGTGATTTTATGCAAGATGAAAGGAAAAAAAATTGGGGAGAATATATTGATATAACAGTTACCAAAACATAACAGTGGCAGGCTTGTGTTACATGCTTCAGAGTTAACCAATGATCTTACTCTAGGGCTTTTTAACCAAGATACCGAATTTGTGAGACTTGCTTAAGGTCACCACACTGAAAGTGTATAGAGTTTGGAGCCAGAAATCAGTTCTGAAGATGTGATATGATAGGACAACAAGTGCTCAGTTCACTGCATGTGACAAGAAATGGGTAAGATGTGTATGACAACCCTTCTTAGGCAGAGGTCAGTCAGGATTTGCTCCTTGATTAAGAACAGCAGTTAGCTCCTTCAAGTCTCTTCTCCAAGTCCTCCATCTGGGACCTCCCACTACACCCTACTGTTGCTGTGAAGTGACTCTTGGGTATTTCAAACTCTTGGGCTAATAACTACTTAACAGTGAGTACATACCACGTTCATTCTTTTGTGACTGTGTTACCTCGCTCAGGATGATATTTTCAAGATCCATCCATTTGTCTGCAAATTTCATGAAGTCATTTTTTTAATTGCTGAGTAGTATTCCATTGTGTAAATGTACCACATTTTCTGTATCCATTCCTCTGTGGAGGGACATCTGGGTTGATTCCAGCTTCTGGCTATTATAAATATGAAAGCTACAAACATAGTGGAACTTGGAGAAGGGATTGAAGGAGCTGAGGGAGTTTGCATCCCCAGGGTGGCAGCAACAATGGCAACTGGCCTGACCCCCTGATACACCTGGAGACTGATCCACCAACCGAAGAATACACATGGAGGGACCCATGGTGCTGGTCACATATGTGGCAGAGGAGGGTCTTGTTAGCCATCAGGGGGAGCTGAGGCTCTTGGGCCTGAGGGTGTTAGATGCCCCAGTATAGGAGAATACCAAGGAGGGAAGACAAAAGTGGGTGGGTGGGTGAGTGGGGGAATACCCCAATAGAAGCAGGGGAGGGGGGAGTTAATAGGGATGTTCCAAAGGGGAGATCAGGAAAGGGGAAAACATTTGAAATGTAAATAAAATAGAAAAAAAAAAAAGAACAGTAGTTAGTATTTCATCCTTACAGATAGAACACAAATCTATGTGGGTAGAGGAAGTTGAGATTAGAGCACAGGCATGCTGAGGAAGCTGGGGACTGAGCACAGGGCACTAGAGAGGGGAGAGAGCTGACAGTGATGGAACCATAGCAACAGAGAAGTTGATGTGAGTACTTGGTCAGTATGGAGACATGCATGTTGATGACAAAGCTCCACTGTGAGTTCTGGGTCAATATTAAGACATGTGTGTTGAACTCAAGACTCCAGGAAGCTTACCAGAGTTCAGCTGCTGAAGGCTTCAGTAAAGTAGCTTTTTAACAGAAAATAATGCTAGAATATGTTAGAATTAAAAACAACAACAACAAAACAAACAAACAAACAAACAAAAAACAAAGAAAAACAAAACAGGGATTGCTCTAGCCAGATCGGCCAAAGTATGAGAGATTACTAGACACACATGGATCCTTAAATGAATATCTCAGTCTAAAAATTTCCACAATGCATGAATCTAACCCAGGATAAGTGAGCTATCATCTACCACAATACACTCATCAAAAGGAGATAAAACCAGAGACTGGGAAGTCAGCTTTGACTCATAAAGTTCTTGGTGGTGGGTGGTGGGGAGCAAATTCAAAATGGACAATGTTGAGAACAGTAAGAGGACATTTGTTTTGAAGTATGCCTTGTGCCGTGTTGTAGAAAGAAAGGAGACAAATATAAAAGTGCATCAAATCTCCATGGCCTGTTTGGGTGGAAAATGGGTCAGGCCATTGAATCTCCTTATTCATACACCAAGACCAAAGGTAATAATGTGGGAAAGGATACACTGATGGAATATTTGGAGAATACTTAAAAGTCCATCCCTGGAACAAAAATGATCTTAGCCCAGAATTAGAAGGAGGGAAAAGGGCTAGCCTAAAGCCATTCATTAAAGGATAGTAATGAATAATATCCACCGCTTTGTTTGTTACAAAACAGGGTTCTTGTGGCTTTTAGTATGTAGCATAATTAAACTCACACAGCAGATTTCAGACCATGAATGGCTAACAATTTTTGTGTTGGAAAGTCCTGGTTTAAGTAAATATTGATTTGTAGTAAAATGGATATTATCATTTTTAATATAACAATTCCAGTTGAATAAATGTTATCACTACTCTCCCATTCCCAAGATAGTATTAGATTTAATTAGCATCTTTTAACTACAAAGATGGTGTTTTCTGTCTACAGAGATGGGAGGTATGCCATCACAAAGCCTATCGAATGCTTTTATCTCAGATTTATATAACTGGAAATACAAAGTGTTTAAACAGTGGGAAAATTCTTTTGCTGTCTTGGAAACTAAAGGAGGGCACCTGTGTTTCAGTTTGTGTTTCCTGGCCTGTTACAGGCAATAGTTAAGCACTAGGAAACAACTGTCTATTCTTAACATTGCCAATACAATTAGAATGCCCTATGTCAAAAGATGCTGCATTTACTACTGAAAGGCATTTTACTGTGGTTTATATATTACCTTTATTCAGTGTTTCTATTTTATGTATGTTGACAATGGCAATCATTATACAACCTGGTAAAAGTAAATATACAGAGGTTTAACCAACTAAATTTACCCCATCATCTCTATCACAACCACCAAACCCACAGCAAATAAACATATTATAGATAGAAGAGGATATTTTACACTTCTGTGTACATGTATATGTGGTTCTGGGAATTGAATCAAAAACTGCCAGGGCTGAGCAAGTCTCCCAACTTTGAACTATAGTTCCAGTCCAAGGTAGATGGTTATAAGGTTAATGAAGTTTATGGTTCACTTCATATAACCCTTGCTTAATTTTTTTATTCATGATTTTGTGCTTTTGCTATTTCAACTCAGGACCCCACAGAGCCTGGTACCAGTATCATTGCTATAAACTTGAAACTATATTCTTGGTAAAAATATTTCTAAGAAATTCTCTATCTTCTATGGGATTGTTGTGCTCACAGCCTCTATTTCAGAAACCTTAGAACCATTATACGGTCACAATGCTAAAAGCGTAAAGTATCATTAAAGAAAAGATTATGGTACCAATTTGCTTCTTCAAAATAAATTGTGACTCAAATCTGATGTGCACATAGATACTAGCTTAGGTAGAATCAGAAAATTATGTCATTAAAGAAAAAGGTATTTCATAAGTGAAAGAACCAAACACCAGGAGAAAGGAAAACTCTAAGAGAGCAGTTATACCTGTAAGTCCTGATCCATTTGGGGGTCAAAGGACCCTTTCACAGGGGCCACATATCAGATATTCTACATATCATATGCTTACATTATGAGTCATAACAGTAGCAGAATTACAGTTATGAAGTAGCAACAAAAATAATTTTATGGTTGGGGTCACCACAACATGAAGAACTATATAAAAAAAATTGCTGCGTTAGACAGCTTTAGAACTGTGGTTGCTTTGGCAGTAAATATACTAAAATTAGAATGATACAAAGCAATATGGTATTGTTCCTGTGCAAACTCATGAAGCACTCCATATTTTTTTCTTGGAACATTGCCTCCCCAATCCCTTGCCAGTCTGATCTACCTATGGCACAGTCAGCAGAGAAGAGTTCCCTTACCTCCATTGTCTAGTCCACAACTCATTCTGCCTTCCCAAGAAGTACTGCTGTCATCAGAATCATCCAGTCAACACCAGGGAAAAACAGATGTCTAAAGGAAAGTGTAAGAACACAATCATCAAGAGCTAGGGCAATATGGCACTACCAGAGCCCAGCAACCATGCTAAAGCAAGTCCTGGATATCCTAATGAAACTGAAGTACGAGAAGATGATCACAAATCTTATCTTACAATATATGATAGAAATCTTTAAAGATTAAAGAGACCTTTAAGGGATTAGTAAATCCCATAAAGAAATATAGGATAATACATTCAAATGGGTATAGTCATTAAAACAGGAAGTAAATAAATATAAAGAAGTACAGGGAAATGAAATCAAACAGGCAAAGGCTATGAGTAAAACTCTGCAAGACCTGAAAATAGAAATAGATAGAAATAGAGGCAAAACAAAAACAAAACACACACCACACACACACACACACACACACACACACACACACAGAGGCAACCTTGGAGATAGAAAACCTAGGAAAGAGAACAGGAGCTACAGACATAAGCTTCACCAACAGAACACAAGATGGAAGAGAGAATTTCAGGCATAGAAGATATGATAGGAGAAATTGATACATCTGCCAAAAAAAAAAAAAAAATGCTAAGAGGAAAACGTTTCTAACACAAAACGTCTGGGACATTTGGGACACTAGGAAAATACCAAACCTAAGAATAATAGAAATAGAAGAAAGAGACGATTCTCTGCTCTAAGAGCCAGAAAACATCTTTAATAAAATCACAGAAGAAAATCCCCCTTACCTAAAGAAAGAGATACCTATAAATGTACAACAAGCTTATAGAACACCAAATAGATTGGACCAGAAAAGAAAATCCTTTTGAAACACAATTAATAAAATATTAAAAGCTGCAAGGGGAAAAATCCAAGTAAGCTATAAAGTCAGACTTATCAGAATTACAACTGACTTCTCAACAGTGAGTCTAGAAGCTAGAAAGGCCTGAGAGATGTCTTGCAGACCCTATGAGACCACAGATGGCATCACATACTACTATCTGCAGCAAAACTTTCGATCACCATAGATAAAGAAATTAAGATATTCCATGACAAAACCAAATTTACATAGAATCTTTCCACTAACTCAGCACTACATAGGATACTAGAAGGAAAACTCCACCTCAGTGAGACTGTTTTCATTCAAGAAAACAGAAGAAATAAATAATTTCACACCATTAAAACCGAAAGAAGAGGAAGACACACAGACATACACCCTACCATCACTAACATCAAAATAACAGTAATTAGCAATCATTGGCCATTAATATCTATTAACAGCAATGGACTCAATTCCCCAATAAAAAGACACAGATTAACAGGATGGCTGGGTAAACAGAATTCATCTTTCTGCTGTATGTACATCTCATCAACAAACATTGACATTACCTCAAAGAACAAGCAAGAAGACACAATAAACAAGCTAGAGCAGCTATTCTAATATCTAATATAATAAACTTTCAACCAAAAAAAATTAAAAGATACAGTGAAGGAGACTTCATATTCATCAAAGGAAAAATCCACTAATATCTTAATTCTGAACATCTATGCCCAAATGCAAAGGCACCCACATTCATAAAAGAAACATAAGTCATACATAGAACCCCACACATTAATAGTGGGAGACTTCAAATCCCCATTTCTACCAATATATAGGCCATCCAGAGAGAAACTCACTAAGGAAATAATAAAACTACACTAAATCAACTAGAACAGAAGGTGGGAGAATAGCCTTGAACTCATTGGTACAGTAAACAACTTCCTGAACAGAGCACCAACGGCTCAGGCATTAAGACCAATAATTAATAAATGGGACCTCACGAAACTGAAAATCTTCTGTAAGCCAAAGGACACCATCAATAGGACAAAATGACAGCCTACAGATTGGGAAAAACTCTTTACCAATCATACATCTAACAGAGGTCTAATATCCAGTATATATAAAGAACTCAAGAAGTTAGGCACCAATAAACCAAAAAACCCAATTTCCAAAATGGGGTACAAAGCTAAGGAGAGATTTCTCAGTAGACGAATCTCTAATGACTGAGAAGCACTTAAAGAAATGTTCGACTTCCTTAGTTATCAGGGAAATACAAATCTAAACAATTCTGAGATTCCACCTTATACCCATCAGAATGGCTAAGATCAAAAACTCAAGAGACAGCACAGGACAGAAAGGTTGTGGAGCAAGGCGAATATACCTCCATAGCTGCTAGACATGCAAACTTATACAAGCACTCTGGAAATAAACTTGGCAGTTTAAGAAAATTAGGAATTGTTCTGCCTCAAGACCCAGTTATACTACTCCTGAGCATATACTCAAAACATACTCCATGATCCCACAAGGACACTTGTTCAACTACTTTCATAGCAGCTTTATTTGTGAGAGCCAGAAACCAGAAACAACCTAGATGTTTCTCAACTGAAAAATGAATTTTAAAAAATGTCGTTCATTTACACAATGGAACACTATTCAGCTATTGAAAACAAAGACATCCTGAATTTTGCTGGCAAATAGGTGGAACTAAGTGGAGCTAATCTCATATGCAAAATGATATGAATGGTATATACTCACAAGGGGATATTAGCCATAAAGTACAGGATAACCACACTATAATCAATAAACCCAAAGAAGCCACATAACAAGGAGAGCCCAAGGGAAGATGGTTGAATCTTTCTCAGATAGGGAAATAAAATAGATATTGAAGGTGGATGGATGGAGGGATCTGTGTGGGAGAGGGGATGGGGGGTGAGGTGCGGAAATCAATTGTATATCAAGTATATGGAGTACAGAGTAGGGAGAACAGAATTTGGTGGGAGGGGCAATCTCTATGGCATGCCAGAGACTTAGAATGGGGGAAGCAGGGTGTCTATGGGGTGAGTGTAGGTAAGACCCCTATCAGCAATAGATATGGATCCTAAATTGGCCACTTCCTTTAGCCAGGCAAGATTTCTAGAGGAGGGACAAGGACAGCAACCCACCCACAAAACCTTCAACCCAAAATGTGTCCTGTCTACAAGATGTGCAAAGACAAAGAGAGCAGAAACAGAGGGAATAGCCAACCAATGACTGGCCCAAATTGAGACCCATTCCACAGGAAAGCACCAATTCCTGACACTAAAATGATACTCTATTATGCCCAGATGCTAACTATCCACAAAGTAGTCAATGGAAAGAGATGCAAAGACCCACAACCAAACATTAGATGGAGCTCAGGGAGTCTTATGGAAGAATTGGGGGAAGGATTGGAGGACATGAAGAGAACAGGGAGTCTAAAGGAAGATCAACTGAGTCAACTAACCTGGACCCTTAGAAGCTCGTAGACACTGAACCACCAATTAGCTAGCACAGGCTGGACTTAGGCACCTGCACATATGTAGCAGATGTGCAGCATGTTTTTTATGCAGATAATAATAATTGGAATGGGGGCTATCCCTGGATGTGTTGCATGCCTGCCCTTGGATCCTGTTCTCCTAACTGGGCCACCTTGTCTGGTATCAGTGGGAGAGAATGCACCTAGTCCTGCATTGGTTTGATGTGCAGGGGGTGTGTTGGTGATACCCAGAGGGGGACTCTCCCTTCTCAGAGGAGAAGGCAGAATGGGGGGAGAGTTTGCATGAGGGGGTACTGGGAGGGAGAGGGTTGATATTGGGATATAAAGCAAATAAATCAGTAAATTAAAATGAAAAGGAGAGACAGAGAGAGAGAGGCAGAGAGAGAGAGAGAGAGAGGGAGAGAGAGAGAGAAATTGAGAACCACTGTTCTAAGACGACTTGACAGGCCAACTAGCTCTATTTCAGACCTGATCTGCTTTCTAATATAGAGGTTGAAAGAGATCCTTGATCCTACTCACCATGTACAATAGTAACAGTACCATTCCTGGTTGCAAAGGCAGGGATGTGGAAATGTGATGGAAATCAGTAGTGTATGGACCTTAGTGCTTTCTTTAGCAAAGCTAGCACTTTTTCAGAAATATCGTACATAGGAGGTTCAGTTTGATCTCTGGCCTAAAAAAGCTTAATAGCTAGATGATAAAAGTATCAGGGAAAAACTCATGATTATGTGCATGTACCCACAGAAACTGAACATATGTTAAATTTCACATATGTTAAAATTAGCACGTTCTCATTGGCTTGAATATGTTGTGTCTGTTAGGGTTAAATTATGGTGATTCTAATGGTTTCAGGTTTTGCAGTCACTGAGTAATTGTCATTTCTTACTCATGGCCCAAATTCAAAATGATATATTAAATCCATTTGAGCCTTGCCTAACTTGCCTCTTGAAATACATTAGGGGCCAGTTGTTCACTTTACATCATGGTAGATAATCTTTTAGGAGCTCGCTTAATTGTAGTTTTATGACAAATATTTTCTTAGTCTTACATGTTTAATAGAAAAAAAGCTTGGAAATTAGAATCTGATCTATACATATTCCTCCATTACCATGTGCCCTTTAACAAATTAGTTTTTTCTTCTTGTTCAATCTCATATTAGAAATGGGCATATTAAGGTTGTCATGAAGATAAGAAAGATACAGTATCAGGCACAGGTGAAATGATCAAGTATGGTCTACCAGTTGGTAGAATCTACATCACCCATCACCATTGATCAAGCCTTGGTCTTCTATGAAGTAGAAAAACACATTTTAAGTCTTCTTTCTTTAGGATATATCTATAGGTTTGCCTATATCTGTTATTGAACTCAAAAAAGAAAGAAGGAAATTGGCTACAGGCCATGTCCTCTATGGATTCAAGTTACAGAACTAGAAAAATATATACAGAGAGACTGTACTAGTTTGTGCTCATGGCCATCTGTAAAATTAAATATTTTCCACTTTGTTTATTCTGAGAAAAGTGTTGATTGGACTTGAGTATTTCCCATCAGTTTTATCTAGAGAAAAAGCTATAACTATATTCTATTTTATAAGCAATAATTTCTAAACCTAACATATCTTGTGACAAATTCTTAAATCTAATCCAACCCCATATTCAATGATGTTTAGAAAATAAGCATTTTCTAAAATAAAAGTGAAACTTCCTGCTTTCCTACTGAGTATCTTTTCCCTTCCCAGAGAATCCACAAAAGTCTACATTTTTACATTTTCTTCCTTCCATTGTCTGAGCTGTCTAAAAGGAGCAATCATGGAGATGCTTTGAAGACAAGAAAATTGTAGGTTTAAAGCACATACAGCTGATTTTACTATTAAACCTGCATAATTATATGTAGCCTCTACATGTTCTTCTTGCTTAGTCCTATTTTGCAGCAATTTTCTTGTTAAGTAATTGTCTAGGTCTGTTTTCTTCCCCCAGATGAATTCACCTCATTATTCACAATTGATACTGTGGACAGTGAGGCAACTGGGGTAGAAAACCTCCTCATGCCCTCAGTACTCATTACATCCTTATTCACGTGTGTTACCTGTTGTATATGCTAAGGTTTGAAACTGTCAAAGCGACAAGTATATTTACATTTAGGTTCAAAACAACATATAAAGCAATAACAATCATCTGAAAAATAATTTTCTCCAGCTTTTTAATCAAATAGAATTTCTCAACAGTTTAATGTTATAGGTTGGAAGGATGGCTTAGTAAAGGCCTTTGTTATCACAATTTTTTAAAAAAGGAATTAATTTCCTCATGGTAGCGGGAGAAAATTAACTCTCAAGAACTTTCCCCTGACTTACACACACACACACACACACACACACACACACACACACACACACATGAAGAAAGAGAAGGAGAGAGAGAGAGAGGCAGAGAGAGAGAGAGAGAGAGAGAGAGAGAGAGAGAGAGAGAGAGAGGAGGGGTGGAATATACAAAATAATAACAAACATAAATAAATGTTGATGTTCCTTAGGGAGAATAAATGTTGATGTTTGTACTGGCTGGTTTTGTGTGTCAACTTGACACAAGCTGGAGTTATCACAGAGAAAGGAGTTTCAGTTGAGAAGATGCCTCCATGAGATCCAGCTGTAAGGCATTTTCTCAATTAGTGATCAAGGGAGGAGGGCCCCTTGTGGGTGGTGCCATCTGTGGGCTGGTAGTCTTGACTGAGCAAGCCAGAAGCAAACAAGCCAGTAAGAAACATCCCTCCATGGCCTCTGCATCAGTTCCTGCTTCCTGACCTGCTTGAGTTTCAGTCCTGACTTCCTTTCCTGATGAACAGCAATTGGAAATGTAAGCTGAATAAACCCTTTTCTCCCCAACTTACTTCTTGGTCATGGTATTTGTGCAGGAATAGAAACCCTGACTAAAACAATGTTATTTAGGGAGAGACTAACAAAAGAATTAGGTCTACTTTTCCTGAAAAAGTTCACATTTCACATATTTTAATGGCTAAGAGTTTGAAGGTCAGAGTCACCAGCTCTTGGGGAAAAATATATACTTTTTGTTTTTGGTTCACTTTTTCTGTGGGGAAAATGGGGAGAATGATTTTATCAACCTTATGCATGTGTGGGAATTCCAGAAGTGACTATAAACTAAACAATGAACAATATCTGTTACAGAGTGGCTAATCCTTGCTGTTTGCTATCATCGTGGTCACCATGGTCACACTACTGATCTGATAACACAAGCAGGCATGGCAGCATGAGAACATGTCCAAGCCAGAAAAGAACAAGGCTTTTAGTCACACAGAAATTATAACCAGTCTCTGAACATACAAATGAATAAAGCCTGTTATTAAACAGCATCTGCCCACATACAGGACTGACCTTCATCATTTCAATATATTCATATTGGAATGTTTACATTAGGAGATGCCAGCTTCTGGTAAAAATACACTCACAATCTGTTCTGAACAAGAACAATGTTTTCTTCTTCTAAATTTCTTTAGTAATTATAAAAAAACATTCCTGGGCATAAGACAAATAAAATAGCATTTTATAAAAGCTGAAATATCCAGAGGTTTTGGCTTTTACAGCTATATTTTTAGAAGTTTTGTTAGACTTGTAAGCAGAGGTATGCTTTATAATTTTGATGAGATTAAATTTAAAGGTGTCTTAGTCAAAGGAAAAGGAAAATTGGTTTTTGTTTTATTTTTTGATTGTTTGTGTTTTGATCATACCAAACATAGATTTATTAAAGAAAAGTAAAAATGAACTCCAGTATATGGGAGGTATTCCAACGGAGATTGCTCAGAAAATGAGTTCTCATTATGAACTACTTGAATTTCTATTAGTCCAGGCAAAATGATTGCTTTTCAAATTACTTCAAAGCAGCAGTAAATGTGAACTTCGTCCATTCTTAAAACAGTGGGGGTGCGGTGGGATTTATTCATGTTGTGGAATGCTGACAATGGCATGTGGAGATCTGCGTGTAGAAGTTGGTTCTTTCTGTCCACCATGTAGGTTCCAGGGATGAAACTTATGTCATCAGGCTTGGAAGCAAGCTCTCTTACCAGCTGATCTATCTCACTCTCCTCAATCATTCTTTTCTGCATGTACGCAATATGAAAGCATATGGTAGGTATGACATTGCTTTGTGAATGCTGCCACACACATCACATACCCCACTCCCCCATAATTCCTCCTGGGAGGATACCTCTTGATGAAAAATTAAGCTGAATCACTTTCTTTTTGCAAAGTAGAGAAATGAGAATGACAATAAATGTACTGTGCATTCTTGGCTAACATAATTTGCTCTTAAACTGTCACTTTAATTATTCTTCCATTAGGAGTGTACCTCCAGGCAAATTTCACAAAGATTTTAATAATCCATTGCATAAAGTTTTATTGTAGACACCAAGAAAATATTGATACAAAAAGGATGAGCACAATGTTTTAAAAATATATGAAACACATTTACTCAAGGGCAGGTAAGCTCTTGAAAACAGAACTCAGCATATTTCACTGGCCTACATATTTGAAATAGGGGCAATGTTTCTTCTACTTAATCCCCAATCATTATCGTGGGAAGGCAGAACTGAGGCTGAAAGGTAGGAACTTCAAGGATGTCTGGTTTACTATGCATGTGGTCAATATACATTGTATAAATGCATAGAGCTTTCAAAAAAATGATAAAAGTTCAGTATGGACTCCTATGGGACCCCTAATGGCTAATGTTAAAAATAAACTCCAACCACTGTGGTAACTTTTACTTGCTGTAGTAACCACTCTTCATCTGTGTGATATGGAAGGACCTTGGTGCTAAACTATCGTCCCAGTAGTGGATTGAAGTCTTTAAAATATTTATGTTTATTTTGTAGTATTCATAGCAGTGATACCAAAAAGCATTATAGTTTCCATTTGATATACTAGAGGCACTAGATACTATTTTAGATATTTAGTTTGCTTAGGGTACTTAGATTCAAACACGTGCTTCTCCAACTCTGAAGCCCATGCTTTTCTCCTAGATGCCATATGATAGAAATTGCATCTAAATTTTTTATCCTCTGAAAAGGAGGATAAAAAGGATTAGTACAGAGAAATGTACTAATATTTGGAAAGCATTTTTTTTATTTTAAAATATTATAATTATGTCTCTCCTCCTTTTCTACCCTCCAACTCCCCCACCCCCCACATATTCTTCCTTCCTCTCTTTCAAATTCATGACATCTTTTTTCACTAAAAAAGCTGTTGCTTGCATATATGTATATACATGTATGTTCCTAAATATAACCTGCTCAGTCTACATAAAGTTAATTGTATGCATCCTTTCATGGCTGACCATTTGGTTTTGGATAACCAAATTTCTTCCTCCCTGGGAAGACTATTCCAATCTCAACACTTCTTAACTTGACTGTTGTTCTTCCTGTAGGATAGAGGCCTTGTGATTTTTCCATTGCCCACTTTGGCATGTATATCTTGTTCTTGCTCAGCTGTTTAGGCAGCCATGTTGGTGAGAAATTGTGTAGCATCTGACATTACTAGGAGACACTATTTCACAGCAAACTCCTTGATCCTCAAGATCTTACAGAATTTCCATTCTCTTCTTTAATTTTCCCTGAGCCTTAGGTAAAGGAGGATTTATTATATAACCAGTATAAACTAGCTGAATTTACGATGGTGGCCTATTAGACTGAAAAGCATCCCACTTCTTCAATGAATGTTCCATATATGGAAGAACTGTGAATTTCCCCGAAATCATGAAGCATGTTACTCGATTCCCTGAGTTCTGTTTATCTGATCGAACCACTTAGACACAAAATTAACATTTTGTTCAGGTCTGTACTCAGTATTTCCTAGTAGGTTTCATAGTCCTATTCTGGATGTTTCCCTTTGTGTGCAAAAACAAGTCTTCAAATATAAAGTTTAAATGTCTTTGTCCAAACTAAATTGTTTCTTTTTAGATAAAGGCACCATCTTAACTAGAAATTGGTCTGTCTAAATAAGTGTTTTTAAGACAATAAGTAGAGTGTCATTCAGAAGGGGAGATATGACTGTTGAGGTTATTCTACTATCACTCATTTGACACTACACCCAGATTCACTGAATATCCAATCTCCATTCTCTTTTAGTTCTCTACACTATAGAAACTAGTTTATCTAAACCCAAGATTGAATATTGTGGAAAACTATCATCAGGGTATGATATTGCCTTGAACTGTCAGCAGCTATGATCACTCTCAGGAGACCTCTAGAATATTGGGCCACATGACTTTCCAACATGGAGGGTAGAAGAGGGTCATAGAGCTCCACTTTTCCAAAGGATATATAGGCCATTATCAGGTACTAGAAGAGAGTGCTCATTTAGCCCCTCCCCACCAAAAGACTTATAAACAATTAACTGGCACCAGGAGCAGGCTCAGCAGGTTACACCCCATCCTAGGATGTCAAAACCTCTAACAGGTGCTAGAGTACAGATTTTTCCATCATATGGTTGCTCATAAATTGCCTATGCTCCTGTAAATAACTGCTCATAGTCACTCCTGTAACTAATCTTATTTAAACTCATTGTTTCACCAAACTGAACTTGAATGGAATTGTATCATAGTTTACATCATTGGTTCCTTATCTGTGATATAAAGATATTTGTCCATTTCTTCTCGGTAAGAGTTTGCATAACATAGCATAAAAACTAAACACTGTTTTTCATGTGTCTTTGTAGTTCAAGCAGCTCATGGACTCATTTCTGAACAATAAGATTAAAGCAAAATCCTGCTGTCCCTACTTTCTGTTTAATGTTCCTTTTCCCTATGTAAATTCATATAATGGCTGGAGCCACAGAAGCAATGCTGCAACTATTAGGCAGTAAAAACAGTGAGAAAGAACAAGACTATTGCAACTCCATTGTCTTGACCTTGCAGAGTTCCTAAAAATGTGAACAACGACATTCTTCGGGTTTGTAGGAAACCAAATACAATCTCCAGTCTTGATGTATAATGCATTATTAATTTTATATTAATGAAATATTTCAGTGTTAGAAAATGGAAGTCCGTGGGCTAAAAAGACAAATTTTATCATTACACATCTAGAGTGCCTGAAGACCCTATTACCTGTGCAAACAGAGCCAACTGAGAAGGCACTCATTCTTTGCAATGGACATAAACTATGACTAGTGCTATGTAGCTAAGTGAGATGCTTCACTCTCCTCCAATATCTGAATCTTTCATTCCCAATTCTTTCTCATTCAGATTTCCATTAATCATCTCTACCTCTCAAGCAACTTATCAAAAGAAGAACACTTACTAAAGATGAAATGAGGGTACACTAAGCAGATTGATTCCCACCATGAGAAGTAAAAACATATGCACATTTCTATGTCATAGTATTAATAAATACAACTATATTGACTGTACTGGAGTTTTTGTTTCTTTAAAAACAAAACAAAACAGAAATATAAGAACATGCATTCATTTAATCCCAGATGTGGGGAAATGGTGCTGCTTTGGACTGTCCACAGCAGCTGACTATGATTTGCCTCCTGCTCTGGCAAAGGCATGGTTTTGCCAGCTGCAGGTAGTTTCTGTGATTTTGTGATGTTTGGAATTTGGAGAAATTTTCAGAGGGTATATAAATGTTAGGGACTCAAGAGGCAGGGTTGATGGTTGGTTGTTGTTCAGGGGCTTTGGTTTGTTAGTAGTCATGCTCAAAGAAGAAACAAAATTAGATTCAGGTCAGGTCTCTCTCTCTCTCTCTCTCTCTCTCTCTCTCTCTATATATATATATATATATATATATATATAAATTTTGTCTCTCTTAGTAATGGGGGCGCTGAAACCTGGATGGAGGAGGATAAAGGATAGGAAAAATAAGGGTCCACAAAGTATCAAAGACCAGCTACAAGCGAAGAAGAAACAAACTGAAAGAAATTAGATTGAGGGATCTCTATCCCTCTAGCTTTCTTTACCTCCTCCTAGGGTGCGAACAAGGGGCAGGGCAATAAAGGGTGGGAAAAAAGAAGGACCCACAAAGCAACAAAGTCAACCTACAGCTAACTGAAAACACAGACCTTACATGAGAGCATAGAATTTCAGTGACCCAAAGAACAATGTCTTCTTCATCACTCTAAGCTGGCCATGTAGCACAATGACATTGAATTGACAAAACATTTTGCTGTAAGTAACTCTGTATGTGCACTTGTCTGAGTGTGTGCCAAGTGTGTGCTCTTAGAGTCAGAAAGAGCATTTTACTTTCCTAGAGATGAACTACCAGGAGTTTGGAAGCCACCTGAATACAACCAATTGAACTGTGGCTCTTAAGAAGAGTTGCAATTTTCCTTAACACCTGAGCCATTCCATCAGCCCCCAGGTAAGCTTCTTTCTCAACACAATTCTTTCATAAAGTTCTACACATGATGAATACATGTTATGATTTTTTCGTGGCTAATACAATTTAGAACTTTCTTAAATTTTACATAATGCTAATGAGTTCCCTTTTGGGGCTATTAAGACCTTTTTTCAGATAAAACTATTTGAAAAAAATTAGTGTTTAGAGAAAGTTACAGTAGTTACATTGATTAACATATAGTTTAAGTTATTCCCTTTAAAGAGATAAGGCCATCTTACCTTCTTGAAAATACCGATTATTTTAAAATAAAACTAACTGTCCATGTCTGTTTCCTAATTCAGTTAATGAAAGTTTTGTAGATATCTTTGTTTCTTTGATTGGAGAAGACATCAAAAGCCCTCAGCAGCCAGCCTGTGAAGTAGCAGAATGTCGTCTAGCAATTAGAATCATTGTGTCACCTCCATCAAGACTTTGAACTCTCTTCAAAGCAAAGATTTTTCCTGGCTTTTCACATTTTCTTAAGTAGTTCTATTTGATAAGTTTCTGTTCCAGTTCAAATATTTTATAAGGGAACTGTATCAGTCAATCTATGACAGAATATTCCAAGGTCTTTATGAAAACTTTACTCTTTAGGGTGATAAATTACTACCATTTATTGTTATTATTATTAACAATTATTATATTTGCATTCCAATGATGCTATGCTTTTAAATAATTGAGACTAAAATTTCAGAGAATAGAGAATAAGTCTTTTTTCTAAGGTAGTTCAATCTAGTATGACCTAAACCATTATGATTTAAAAGAGAGAAAATTTTCAAATATTTACCTGAAAAGAGACAAGAGGATTCATATACATAGAAAGGAAATCTCTGGAGAGAGAAATACAAGAATAGACCCAGGCTAAGCTGAGCCTGGCAGTGTGCCACTGAAAGTTCAGTGTTTGGAAGACTAAGGCAGGAGAATTGTGATTTAAAAGCCTTCTTTGGCTATCTAGTGAGGCTTTATTTCAAAAATCACTTACAGAGAATGCACCCAGTCTAAAGCTGAGGAAATAGAAGTTAAACCAAGACATAGTAGATTTCACAAGACAGTTTAGATCTGAGATCTGGAATAAAAAATCTTACTCAGAGTTTGGAGATCAGCAGGATAATATTGGATAGAAAATGAAATGTTACAGTAGAGCAGCAGCTCCTAGGAAGTATCAAGACCAGAAGGATGGCTAAGCTGAAGGGTAACAGCATCCCATGCAAATGTAATGATACTGATTAATTCTAAATACATGAGGAATTTATGGAGCTGATGACAGATGTGACCATGAAATAACAACCTGTTAGGACTTATGGCAAAAAGGACACACAACAAACATTAAAGTTTAAAATGCAGAGATTTGCCAAAGGCAAAGAGTTTAACATGATTTCACTGTGTATAATTCAACTGACAGTTTTTAAATATTTCCGTTAAGGTATTCCATCCCACCTCAAAATTATTACTACTCTAAAGTCTATATCTATATACATAGATGAATTACTGTATATACCAATATATGCAGCACAGACTATGGCTCTAAAGTATGTGTTTTTTGCCTGTGCACA
Source organism: Rhynchomys soricoides (assembly GCA_019843965.1). Classification (NCBI taxonomy): domain Eukaryota; kingdom Metazoa; phylum Chordata; class Mammalia; order Rodentia; family Muridae; genus Rhynchomys; species Rhynchomys soricoides. Next base: position 4,365,717 of record JADRCH010000140.1, read on the forward strand.
CATACATTTACATATTCATATATTGAAATAATAAGGAATTTGCATTTTAAAACAGAAACTTAAATAAAAATGTGAAAGTTATAAAATATAAGTAAAGAAATTTTTCTAATACTTTATGTTTAGTCTTTAGTGTTTAGCCTTCTTATGTATTGTACTTTAAAGGTCATATAGAAACAAAATTTTCATGAATATAACTTTTATTTCATTTCTTTGTCATATTTATCTATTTATTTATTTAGTTTAAACTCCAGATTTTATTCCCCTCCCAATCCCCCCTACTGTTCACATTCCATACCTCCTTCCTGCCCCTCCCCTCTGTCTCCACAAGGATGTCCCCACCCCTCACCCCACTCCACCAGACCTCTAAACTCCCTGGGGCCTCCAGTCTCTTGATAACTTTTACATTACTGTCATTACTGAATAGGGATGCATGCAGAGCATATATGAGAAAGAAACCTGTTTTTATTCTCCTGTTTCTGGAGTCTCTTTGTAAATAAATTGACCACAGGCACACTGTAAAATATAAAAACAAAGTTGCTTATTTTAACTAAAAACTACAAAACAAAACAACACTCCTCAATCTTGATATTTGGAAAATATTATATATAATTTCTGTAAACAAAGCATTATTATTTTATTTGAAATATGACACAGATTCATTAAGAAAAATCATACAGAAGTATAAGTAAATTATGACAAAAAGAAAATGGCCATCATTAAGGGTAGCACAGTTTCTCTTTTCTTACAGTGATGATAAAATAAACTGACAAAAGCAGCCTAGGGGAGAAATGGCTTCTCTGTCTCAGAGTTCCAAGTAACCACCCATCATTTCAGAAAAGACACAACAGAAGAAGAGAACAGGAAATGCTAGCTTAAGGTTCAGCCTATGTAGTGGTTCTACCTGCATCCTTGTTGGGTTTTCAACCTCAGTCAACCCAAATATATATAAAATCCTTCACAAGCTTGCCCACAGGCCTGCCTAGTTTGAATTATTCATGGCTGAGTTTTCTTTCTAGGTGATTCCAAAACCTGGCAAGATAATAATTAACACTAGCCATCACATTCTCCAAGCACGCATATAGACAGAAACATGAATCATGACAGGGAGCAATGAAACAGCCAAAGTTATGAGGGGAGCTCCACCTGAGTGCACACAATCAGGGAAGACACTGATTGGACAGAATGGCAAGGATTTAAAAACATGAATGGAGCCAAATAAAAGTCTGTCTTTTTTCAATTCATTGTGTGCAAGCAATTCTAAACACAATTTATGATGTAAAATGTTCCTTCATCACAGCGAGTACTCCCTGATGCCACTCCATGCTGTCAACTATTAGAATCGATGAGTGTATAGGAAGGGGATACATATAAGTTATTAATAAACATAGTTTATTAATAAAATTAGTTGATTTTCCTTTACATAATAAAACAAAATCATGCAAAAATGCATTGGATGGACCTATGTCATAGCATTTTCTGCCTCCCTTTGCTGGAGGTGTCTGGGCACTGCTGGTATGCTGAACCATGTTGTTCTGGAGAAGACAAGGAAAAGGCTAGAACAGGGGTCCACAGCTCATGTTTCTCTTCAAGGTGTCAGATGCGGCTAGAGCTACATACCAAACCAGAAAAGAGCAGAAAATAATCAAGGCAATATAGCTTTATGCATTCAATGTTTCTGTGCAAATATAATTAAATTATTAAGAAAATTTATTGAAGTGCTAAAATATAAGGATACTTATCTATGTTTCATAATCATGTTGTTTCTTTAGTTGAAAAATAGATTCTTCTCTCATAGAATATTTCACAACCAGAGTTCCAAGTCTCTCCCTTCCACCTAGAATCTCCTACGTACCCTCTTACTCAGATGTATTCAGAAAATAGCGGGTCTCTAAGAGAGGACAGCCAGACAGGACAACAAAAGATACAATAAAAGAAAGTAAATGCCCTCGTATCAAGGCTGGACAAAGCAACCCAATAGGAAAAGAGGAGTCTCAAGAGCAGGCAAAAGATGTAGACATAAACCTATTCACACTGTTAGGAGTCTCACAAGAACACAAAGCTAAAAGCCATGACATAAATGCAGAGGATCTGGTGCAGATCTATTCATGTCCTGAGCTTGCTTTTTCAGTCTCTGTGAGCCCACTGCTTAGTGATTCAGTAGTCCATATTCTCCTGGAGTCTTCCATCCCCTGGGATTCCTAGAGGCTTTCCTCCCCCTCTTCTTTGTGGTTCCCAGATCTCTGAGGGCTAGTACCTGATGGAGAGCTTCAATTTATACTTTCTGAATGATGTCTAGCTGTGGGTCTCTGCACCCACTCCATCTGCTGCAGGAGGAAGCCTCTCTGGTGAATACTTGACAAGGCACCAAACTATGAGTATAATAGAATATCATTAAAAAACATGTCATTGATTATTATTTTTTGTCCAGTCATGCTGGTTTCCCCCTAAGTCTCTCAGTTATCCAGTTTCTAGTCCATAGCCATCCAGGACATGGACTCCCTCTCACACATAGGCCAGGAGTTAAACCAGATATTGGTTGGCCACTCTCACACATTCTGAGATGCCATTGCTCAAGCACATCTTGCAGGCAGAACAGATATTTTGTGGCTAGGTTTGTGTTCAAGTTTCTCTTTCTGTATCCTGTAGAGTCCTTCCTGCTCCAAAAAAGTCTAGAGAGACTTCATCCCTACATTCTAGTCTCTTTAGCAAAGAAGGATCTTTATTTTAATCAATGGGGTAATCACAGACTTCAAGTATAGAGATCATATTAATGTAATAGTAATCATATTAATGTAATAGTGTCAGTTGCCATATTAAAAATAAAAGGAGACAATTAAATTCATGCCTTAATGCCTCTAAAATTGTATCGATTTCATGTCTAACAAATATTTTAATTATTAATAAAATATCTTCAATATCCTTTTTGCATTACTCTTCAGAATCTAGCTCATGTTACATTTAAACTTATTGCAACACAGATGGCACATTTTATGTATTCTAAATGTATTTGCATCTGTGACTATCACATTGGACACTGCCAGTTTAGCATAAAGCCAGGTGGCTAAAATCCCCAAAGTTACAGGAGCATCATTATCATCTCTGTTGTCAAGAAAAAGCACTCTTAAAGCAAGAGCATCAGACTGAAAGGCTGAAGATGCTACACCACAGTTTCTTACAACACTCCCTTCTCATCCGCAAAAAAGAATAATCCAGGGAACTTTCTAGAGTCCATGAGATTTTGTACATGATATTGCTCATAGCACCTTCTAAACTATCAACTGTAAAACAAATCACAGTTCCAGTTAAATGAATCTCAAAAGTTTTGATGTCATTGAAAAAAATATTTAACAGTATTTAATGATTTATGTGTATTAACAAATCAGAATAGTCAATGTATTAAATCTCTGCCTTTACTTCCCATGTCTGCTTTTTCTTTGTGTTTTTCCATTAACACTGTTCTCAGAGTCTCCTTCATCCATCACACTAAAAACAAGGAAAGTGTGATAACTGGAGTAAAGTGGGCAAGGCTGAACTGTACTCATAGGAGTGGAGGCTAGGCTGTTTTCATTTGCTAATTGTCACTTATGGAGGTTAGAATCCTAAGTTGCTGCAGTTACTGTTGATCTGTCCTTTTTTAATGTTAACCTCAAAGACAGGACTCACATATTTTTAAGGATCATGTTCCAGAGTTGCAGAAGATTTATATCTCAAGAAGTTAGTAAAAACATGTACAAGTTTTCTAAAGTCAGTTTTCAAAGACAACTCATAATCAGCATGATGCATGTCTATCATGAGATAGGATGAGCTGGCTATCCTGGGCCACTGATCATGGAATTGGGTCCTAGAGACAGTGCATCAGATAGGCATGGCCATGTGTAGACCAGCAGATTCACCTTTGGAGGGAGGAATATGTCTGGCTCTTGACTAGAAGAGAAAATGGAGCTGTGATAAGGAATGAAAGGGAGGCGTACATCTCAATGGTCAGAGAAAGCAGAGGTAGGCTAACTACAGTCTGAAATGGAGTAGAAAGGAAGTGAATGACCTCCAAACCTGAGCAGTCAGTGATGCCAAACTCCAAAGACTAAGGTCAAGTAGACAAATAACTGAGCTTAGGTATCCAGGTGTGTGGAGGCCTGCAGTAAAAAAATGTGTCCAAATATTTTACACATATCACCTTCAGCCCATGTAGACCTACTGGGTTAAATGCTACATTTCATTGAGATAGTAAAGTTTTAGAAATGCAAATTCTAAATTCTCACATTTCCCTCATTGCTTACATGAGCTTTGATTTTATACTATGCTTCACTTACACATCTGTCCTTAGAGGTGAGCTGTCTCTCTCTCTCTCTTTCTAAATATTTGCTTTTGACAACAGAGTTTCCAAGTGAATGAAATTGTTCTCCTCTGCATGACCTGTGTAAAGTTCTTCTTGCAAGGTGGGCCCTTATATCAGGCAGGATTGAGCACACGCATCTACTTAGGAAGGCTATAATTTCAAATATAGCCCTAAATGACACTGTAGAATAAATTTTGATATGCATACTAAAAAGATGAACTCAGAACCATTACACATTCCTTAAAGCAAAAGGAAGAAACAGCCAACTGAAAACATATTAATCTGATTTTATGACAGAGAATTTTTAAACAAGCATCATGAAATGTAAAGGTATGGTTCCCCTAGGAACCATAACTTGGATGTAAGGCAAATATGTATTAAGGTATAAATATAAGAGCCTATATAGTAATAGAAAATACTGCAACCAGATGCACCAAGAGATCAAATAATAGAGATAATTGACATGGGGAATAAGAGGCATAAGACTTCATATTCCTAGAATTTAAATTTTTTTCTGAAACACTAAAGTTAAATGAAGGTACCCACAATCCATTGGGCAGGCAGGATAAAAATAAAAGGAAACAGAATCAGCAAAAACGAAGAAACCATTAGGCAATTGTTCATATAAGGAGTGTTTGAGAGCATCAAGCATGTTCAGAAAATGAAGGCATGTGATCCATGTGACCTTAGTATTCCCCTGACATGTCTTTCTCTAATGCTTGGCCCCCTTTTGAAGTTTTACTTTAGAAAATGTATCATTTTGTGCACATACCTATAATCCCAACTTGTGGGGAGTAAAGGAAGGAGAATTGTGAGTTCCTTGTCAGCTTAAACCATATAATAAGACCTGTCTCAAAAACTAAATGAATAAAATTAAAATTAAGATGACTATGATAAAGCCTTTCTTTTCTAGTCATAGATATAAAGTTTCTATAACCCAGATGTGTTTTAAGGACAAGGTAGTATCCTTTCAAAGTATCATCAC
>JADRCH010000140.1:4371047-4398162 GCA_019843965.1 Rhynchomys soricoides
AGATATGTTTTAAGGACAAGGTAGTATCCTTTCAAAGTATCATCACCATGATAGCACCTTATCCTCTCATTTATGTGACCACAGGAATCTGAAGTTTATATACACCAATTAGCACAAATGCTATACTCTCAGTGAATGACTGACTCTCTCTGACCTCTAGTAATAACTTGTCACTGTGCTTAAAATTCCCCATCTTTATAAAATGTAACCTAGTTCATTAATTTTTTTCTAACTCTAAGATCTTAGCCCTTACCTGAAATGATCTTGAACATACTCTCCATTGGTTGTTTATGTTGTGTTTATTAATTTTTCTCTGATTGTTTAAACATGTACCTGTGTTGGCACCATTTTGTATACAGACATGTTTTATGGTACCTCACTATCAGGACATCTCAAGGCAAACTTCCATGAGAACAGTCCTGGCTATAATTTGTTTTATATGTGAAAAGATGTATTTTCTAAATTTCTATTCAAATAAAGTCACTGTGCATTAAAAACACTTGGAGACACCCCAAGAACAAGGCCCATAGAATCAACTTCTCAGGACATAAGTAGGCTACAGAGATCAGGGTGTCTTAGGGGGTTGGCACCAGGTCCTCTGCATATATGTTTTGGCTATGTATTTTGGTGTTTTTCGGGGATTCCTAAAAGTGGGAGTGAGGATTGTCTCTGACTCTGCTGCCTACTTGTGGGACCCTTTACCACCTACTGGGTTGCCTTTTCCTGCCTTGTTGGAAATGTGTGCCTGGTCTTATTGTAGCTTGCTATGCAATATTTCATTGATATCCTTGAAAGGCCTGCTCTTTTATGAGGAGAGGTGAAAAGGAGTCGATGGGGAAGGTGTGGGAAGACATGAGAGACTAGGAGGAGGACATAGAGAGGAACTGCAGTCAAGATGTAATGTATAAGAGAAGAATAAATAAAAATTAAATAAAAGAATAAAATAAAAAATCAATTACTCAGAGATACTACGAATGACTTCATTTTGGAGAGAGCTAACAGAAGTCTTCAGAAAGAGAGAGAGAGAGAGAGAGAGAGAGAGAGAGAGACAGAGACTGAGGCAGAGACAGAGACAGAGACACAGAAAGAGATCCATTCAAAGCCTAGGATCTCACTGTGAGCATGAGCTCAGGAGACAGGAGTTGCAACTCCATTGCTCTATGAATATTACATTTATATCCGTAGAAAAGACATTGTGAAGTAACCAATGTGGGAAAACTATGAAGGGTGTTTAACCTACATAGGAAAGCCTTTAATTGCTTTAGGAACATTCATTTGCATTCAATTAATTCATATGCAAAACAGGAACAATGTTTATTCTGGCCCATTGTTTGAGAACATTTATTAGCCATTAGTTATGTTACTTTACTTACTTGAATGTATATTTTCCTAATTTCTTATAACCTTAGAGGATTAAAATCATTGAGAAATACACAACCAAGACCCAAACTGACCCCAGTGAACCAGTGGCTGTCTCCAGTTACTGACAGGCATATGAATAAATCCTTCCAGTTTTCAGTTAAAAGATGATTTGAAGCAGAAACAATAAGGACGATCAATAATTATATCACGGTTCCATCAACAAGAAAGATAACCAATACTCAGTCCTTTGGTGGGAAATTGCTTTATCTGACTTTACTCTAAACAAAATGCTAACAGATGTTTTTATTTGACAGAAAAATGCAACAAATGAACAAATTGGTACTACTGTGGTTCCATATAAAATATTATTTCTTCTTAATGCATCAGGTAAAAGGAAGTGAGGTGTACAGGGTTATACTCTGTCAAAATAAACACTTTGTTTCCAAGTGCTTATTATAACACAATGACCCTTATTACCTGCAGAGTTTTCCTGTTTAAACTTTTGTTCTCCTCAGAAGTGGGAGGAGGACTGTAAATTAGATCAAGGAGAAGGACTGTCATGCCAGGAGAGGCAAGTTCAATACCAAAGATTTATCTACTTAGACAAATGAAATCAGAGTCAGTGGATCCATCTAAAATGTTCTGATGCCTCTGCAGAAATACAAAAGTCACAGGTAAATGCAATTTTACTTCAGTCAAATGTGGTGCTATTGTCTCGAGGGCTGTAATACTTAAAGGTTAGCCTTTATCAAATCAGATCTGTGGATTTTGTGACACTAAAAATTAGGTCTAGCAGATTAACAACAGATTATGCACAGAGACTGAATTTTAAACAACAAGCAATCATTAGTATCACGATGTATCAGATGTTGTGACCGGATGTCTGTTCACAATTTCTATCAGCCAAAGAGCCAAACAACTGTCAGGATCTCATTTTTAGTCTTACTATATTGTCTGACCTAATGGGCCAAATGTATTTGTTATTATTATTTAGGGAATTCATATTTTCAAATGATTATATATTTAAACTCCATAGAAAAGATGTGATAAAGCACAACAACAATAAACCAACATAGTTATCAATGTATCAATAGACCGACATTTTGTTCCAATTCATATAATAATAATGGCTTATTTGTTGATTTCTTTGAGACAGGCTGTCACTCTGTAGCCCATGATTGCCTGGAACTCAGCAATTCTCCCACCTCAGCGTAAATTGAGGTATTTTAAATCGCTTTACTGTTTTAGTTGTTTAGACTGATATAAATGAAACTAAATTGGGAGGTAATTTGCAGTGGCCACATTCTCAATACCCTCTACTTGAGGCCGGGATCTTGTACTGTCAAGAGACAGTAGACCAGCTGGCCTTGCTTCTCTCTGAAAGCACATGCGTTGGGTGACAGGTATCTTTTGGGTATAATCATTACTATGTTAGTATTGTAGTAGCACATTTTACTTTCATTTACTGGTAGATTCTAGCTTAAATTTGCTTGAGATGAAACTTCTGTCCCAATTATTTAATTAGAAGATTTTCACTATCAAAAATTAATGATCTTCTTGTAGAGGAGCTGAATTTGGGTCCCAGGTCCTTTGTTAGACATCTTTCAATCACCCACAATTCAAAATACAGTTAATCTGACATGCTCTGGACTCTGAGAGTACTACATATACATGGTGCATATCAGCATTCACATCCACATAAAGTAAATATAAACGAATAAATAAATCTTAAAAAGCATGATCACATAATAAAAATAACTGAATAGGATATTTGAAAACATAAGTATTGTTGTGCGTTGAGACAGTGTCCTGAAGTTCAAACAATTTTAATACTAAGATCTTGTTGAAGATAACCTTGAACTTTGATCTTCAGGATTCTACCTTCTGAGTGCTGGAATTATAGATGTATAGCATTATTCCCAGGTCAAAAGTATTTGTTCTGATTTACTTGACTTCAAATAGAAGAAAAGAAGTTATAGTTATTACTAGAAAGAATTAGGTTATGCTGGGAATTGATTAGTTTACTCTTTAATTTATGTATCACACTCTCTTATAAATTCATCTTCAGCAACTTCCAAAGTGTAGGCTGAACCTTTTCAAGGTAGTCAGGCCCAAAGCAGCAAACCACATAATACTGTTGAAGATGGGATTCCTCAGCTTCCTGTTCTAGCTATCTGCTACATGCTGCCTGTGCTACTACAAACCCTTCCTCTTAAACCTTAACCCAAATTAATCTCTTTCATAAGTTGCTTTTGGTCATTTTTTTTTTAATATCAAAGAGAAAAGTAACTAATATAGAAGTTCACACTAGAGAATAGGCTATTGTAAAAACCTGACTTGAGTTTTTGGAAGAATGTGCAGCCCTTTAGAACTTTGAACCAGACAAGCAGCTGCTCTAAGCACAACTTAATGGGATGTTCCCTAGTAGTTGCCTAGAAGACAGTCGTGCTGAAAGCAATGCTGATTTTTCAGGCCTGGCTAGTGATGTTTCAGGAGGGAGCAGGGGCCTAGATTTCATTGATGTGGTATTTTGAAAAAGAATCTGGTTGTCATCTCTTCTTGTCCTCATAACTTGCCAGAGGCTAAATTTAAAAGTATTGGGGTTAAATTATTTCAAGGAGATAATTTAAAGACAATATAGTATTAAGTTAGTGTAATAGTTGTTACTGGTAAAACAAATCCACAATGAAAAAAAGCAACCAAAACAGAAATAAAAACAAAATGAATAGTTTGGAGAAAAGGGGCGTACTAGGGACCTTAATTTTACAGCAAGGCCTGTGCTGAGGATTGGCTGTAATTGTTATGGAGATTAGAGCCATTGAAAAGAAGCCTTGACTTGGCAATGCAGCAACTGGAAGGGTGCGTGTGGGTTTAGAGGCAAGACCCCACCCAGCTAAGATTCTAGCTGGCAGGGAAAATACCAAACAGGATGCCTTCTCCTGGGAAGCAAATGCTTAAATTTACAAAGCTGCTGCTTGCTAATATTGTAGAAAGATGAGAGGGTCCACCCCAAGCTGACTGCTAAACCAACAGTGTCCTACACAGTGCACTGGCTTGCAGGGGATGAGGATGTAAAAGTGAGAGGTTGTGGGTTCCTTTTCCATGGTTTCAGAGAGCCTCTGAGGAAAGGCAGAGCAATCTGTAATAGGGGAATGTCCTGTAAAATCCTGAGAAGAAATGAGGCCCTAAGAGGTATTATGCATAGCTGTGAAGGTTAAGCCTGGCTTACTGTGAATACCCCAAGATGTTGGAGATAACCGAGCTCTGAGACATTGGCCATGTAATGCCACACATAGAGCAAGATGCGGCATATATTACACAAAGCACATTTGGAGGAGAGAGGTTATCCATGCCCACAAAAGAAGTCTCAGACACAGAACGTGGAGCTTCAGGATTTCCTCTGCTGAGTTGTCTTCTTTCTTCGAACCAGTGTTCCCTTATATCCCCATTCCTTCTTTTTAGAATGGTAATATGTATATTCTGTAACATATGTTCTAACATATGTTAGAAGTATGAAGTTTGATTTTTGATTTTTAAAATAAGTCACAGTTTAGAGATTGCTGTGAGTCTCAGAAGAGACTTTGGATTTATAAGCAATGTTACAACTGTAAAAGACTATGGGAACTTTCAAGTTAGATAAAACGCATCTTATATTATGGTGTGAGCATAAAACTATGTGATAGAATGTGGTAATTTGATGAGAAAAGTCCCCAATAAGCTCATATATTTTAGTACTTAGGGATCTTATTTGGAGAAACTAAGGAACCTTTAGAAGGTAAAAACTTGTTAGAGGAAGTATGTGGTGGAAATGGGTTTTGATGTTCACCCTTCACCATACTTCAATAAACATTCTCTGCTTTGTATTTGTGGTTGAAGATATGACCTCCTAGCTTCCTGTTCCAGCTGCCTGTTGCCAGATCTTCTACAACATTACTTACTCCTTTCAGAAACTAGTTTCACATAAATTCTTTCTCTTCTATTTCTCTTGGTAAGGGTATGTTGTTACAGCAATAGTAAAGTATGTAATAAAACTAGGATATTGAAAAAAGGTTAACTTGAATTAAAAGAAATGTAAATCAAAGAGAAAAGATGGTAAACTGAAGAAGTGACCTTAATCCCCCACTAAATGGTAAACAAATAACCAGATGATGGTGAAAGGCTGGAGGGGGAAAGACCTTGCATTACAAATAACTCTATAAAGTGTGAACAGCAATTAGAGGTTTTGTGAAATTGTACTTTTGACACAAAGTTGTTTACTGGGTTGGTTTTTAGAGTTACAAATATACAATACAACTGTCACTACAGATTGTCATAAGCTTATTTGTTGATAAAATAAATAAACAACTTTTCTCCAAAACCCAATTCAAGTCTTGGATTTATTTATAAATGTTTGAAAAATCCTTGCATGAGGAACATAAAAATACATGCACACTTGAATGAAAAAACTATTTTTATACACAAACTACTCTGACAAAGTAAACAAAGGCAAAAATCACATAACTTCATAAGATGAAAATCACATTTCTAAAATAGGCCAGCCTCAATCTACATTCTTAAACTGAAGTATCGCAAGTTCATAGTTACCAAGATATTCTTTACAGTTCAAATCTAATTTCTATCCTTTAAGCAGCTGCAATAGAATCAGTGTGTATCCTCATAACATCTTTTATGTTCACATCAGTGAGATAAGTTACTTATTCAAAGATTTCTAATTGATTTGGTTATAATATAAGCCTTTTTTTAAAGAAGGGAAAAATAAAACATAAAAAATGATGACAATTAACTTTCAGTTACATGCTATGTACAGATACTGAAATACTGATACTTGGGGACACTGAAATATTGAATGCCAAAACAAAAAGTTTGCAATGAAATTATGAAGTGGGCCAAGGAGCAATAGAGACAAAATTACTAAATAGAGATGGGGTTGACAAGGTTGAGGGTCCTTCAATGAGCTGCTTTACAACAAAGATGAATTCCCCATTTCGGAGAAAACTTCAATTACTCATACCCAAGTTATTTAGCAAAAATAACTGACTGGAGAATGATGTGATGTCATTGCCAAAGCCAGAAGATTCTAGAAATCCACTATTAAGTTTTATAAACACCTGTGCTTAAATTGTTCTTTAATATACTGTGTTCTTCCACTTTCTCTGATTTGAAGATTAAGTTTCTATATTAAAAATATCTATCTCTAGCTAGATTTGTAGGTCAGTGCTAAAACATTTACCAGGCACAGGAAAGGCCTGGGATTTGATTCCCAAGACTGCAAAATATCTTTTGACCTTATATTTATAGTTTATATCTCATTTTATATTTCATTTTCCTCATTTGTATTATGTTGATGGTAATTTCCTTCTAATGAAACAATTAAAAAGAAATCTATGAAGTAAATTCAAGTCTGTTACTATTTCCTCTTTGGCACATACAAACGGAAGTCCTCATCACCTCAATGATATAAAAGCTCTTGGGAAAAAATTAAATGTCCATTAGGAGAAGACAGTTGTGGTATGCAGTTGCCATCCCAGCATGTGGACAACTGAGGCAGGAGCATCAGACATACAAGGTCAGTCAAGGGTACATAGCAAGACTCCATCTCATTCTCCACCAATAAAAACCACCAACCAAAATATCACTAAGGAAATCTTAAATGCTATTGTTGAGCTTGTCGGCCAAGCTTTTTTTTTTCCTTTATTTCAAAATGGAACAAAATATCTTCATCTATAACCAAGACTGACCGTTTCTTCAAATTTTCTCTAAAGTTTTTCTTTTTTTCTACTTTTCATTTTTCCTTTTGCTAACCTTGTCTTTACAGGCGTTTTCTAAAGTTTTCCTCTTAAATCATGAGGATCATAAACCCATCTTCTAACTGAGGTTTTGGTGTTATCAAATGGCCTCTCCCATCCTTCCAGTACTTTTAGATGGGATTATATTATGGATGGACCTCTTCTTGGAAGCAGTTTTCTCTTCAGCCACTGAAGAATACCCAAATAGACTTCTTGTCCTTCTTCTGACCAGCTCCCCAATATCTTGTCCCAGTGAAATCACTGGAAAATTTCTAATAAACCTCCCAGACATCTTTTCTTCTACCTCATGTTTTTGTCTTTACTGAACATTTGAGGCCCCATTGCTAGGAAAGACATCTTGAATGCATATCTGACATGCCAGTTTCATTGGACATTACCTGGCAGATCTCAGTTTGTCTTGTCAGAGTCTCAAAGTCTAATATTTTGTTTTAAAGTCAAGCAGATCACAACCTAAAACAGAATTTATACTAATAAATCCAGTAAGACTGTATTGCAGACATCAGAAGTGAGGGCAGGGACTGAGAGTGCCAGAAAAGAGAATCAAAGTTGCTATCACTGTGTTTTCTCTTTTGTAGGGAAAGGGGAATGGAAGCATTTCAGTGGGGAAGGATACCCTGAACAACAAGGTTTAATCCTGGGAATGACTGATCTTAATAGTTAAACCAATGAAACTGATGTAAGGGAGAAAACTGGAGCACTGTAAACATTTCAGCTGTGAGTTTACTCTGCTACTTGCAGTTCTTGAGCAGAGATAACAAGTGTCGCCTAGATAGCACAGTCCTGCTTGAATCTTCAGTGCTAGTCCTGAAAGGAAGGCTCTCCCTGGCGCTTTCAGGGCTCTGTGTCCATCTTGCTGACTTACACTATTACGTTGTCAGCACTTCCCTTGTGCGCTCACATCTAGAATTATTCCGTTTTATAATCGGAAGCCTGTTTCAATTCCTCCAGTGACTTTCCAACACTTGTGTTATCTGAGTGGATCCATTGTTTTATACTGTTTCATCATTCTCTAGACAAATAAGTTTTATCTTGTAACAGCCCATGGATCTTTTCAGCCCAGATCCATGATTTTTCGGAAGCTTGGACCTTCTCTTCTTGGTTACCAAATGCGGAAACATTCCTCATGGTTTTGCAAGAGCCCCACTTACTCCAGGATGTGTGTCCATCTTTTCTATCCCACATATACCCTCTGTTGCTTACATGGCACTTTTAAAAAGCCCAATAAGGCAGCCAGCATAATGATTGATTTAAAGAAGAAAGTCCTTTTAAACTCTTTCTTTTCTTTTTCTATTAATTGGTTATTTTATTTATTTACATTTCAAATGTTATCCCTCTTTTCAGTTACTCCTCTGCAAATCCCCTAGCCCATCCCCCATCCCCCAACCACCCACACACTCCTGCCTCACCCCTCTAGTATCCCCCAAACAGAGGAACAACAAGCCTCCCATCCCATTGATGTAATGAGGCAATCCTCTTCTACATATGTACAGCTACATATGTACCTGGAGCCATGGACCCATCCATGTATACTCTTTGGTTGGTGGTTTAGTCCCTAGGAGCTCAGAGGGGTGGGGGTCCGGGTTAGTTAATATTGTTCTTCTTCCTATGGAGTTGCGATCACCTTCAGATCCTTCAGACCCTCAGTCCTTCAGTCCTTCTCCTATGTCTTCCATTCGGGTCCCCAGACTCAGTTCGAAGGTTGGCTGTAAGTAAGAAGGCATTTGTCTTAGTCGGATGCTGCCAGTGCCTCTCAGAAGACTAGGCTCCTCTCTGGGAACACTTCTTGGCATCAGCAATAGTGTCTGGGTTTGGTGTCTGCAGATGGGATGGATCCCAAGGTGGGGTGGTCTCTTGATGGCCTTTCAGTCTCTGCTCCATTTTTGGTCCCTGTGTTTCCTTTAGACAGGAACAATTCTGGATTAAAATTTGAGAACAGTGGGTGGTCCCATCCCTCAACTAGGGGCCATGCCTATCTATTGGAGGTGGTCTATTCAGATTCAATCTTCCCTGTGTTAGGTATTTCAGCTAATATCATCCCTGTTGAATCCTGAGACCCTCTCACTTCCTTGGAATCTGGGACATTCTATTGGTATCGCCCCCCCCCCATTCCCCACCCCCACCACTACATATTTCTATTGGTTCCCCTGACCCTCTGGATTTCTCTCCTGTCTCTTCCCATACCTAATCCTGCTCTGCTTATTCTCTCTCCTCCTCTCTCCCTCTCAGGTCTCTCCCTCTCTCTACTTCCCATGATTATTTTGATTCCCCTCCTAAGTAGGATTGAAGTATCCATACTTTGGTCTTCCTTCTTGTTAAGCTTCATATAGTCTGTGAGTTGTATCCTGGGTATTCTGAGCTTTTGGACTACTATCCTCTTATCAGTGAGTACATACCATGTGTGTTCTTTTGTGTCTGAGTTACTTCACTCAGGATATTTTCTAGTTCCATCCATTTGCCTGCAAATTTCATGAAGTCATTGTTTTTAATAGCTGAATAATACTCCATTGTGTAAATATACCACATTTTCTGTATCCATTCTTCTGTTAAGGGACATCTGGGTTGTTTCCAGCTATTGGCTATTATAAATAAGGCTGCTATGAACATAGTGGAGCATTTGTTATTTTTATATGTTGGAGCATCTTTTGGGTATATGCCCAGCAGTGGTATAGCTGGGTCTTACAAAGAACTATTACTAATTTTCTGAGGGACCTCCAGATTTGTTTTCAGAGTGGTTTTACTAATTTTCAATCCCACCAACAATAGAGGAGTCTTCTTCTTTCTCTACATCCTAGCCAGCATCTGCTTTCACCTGAGTTTTTTTATCTTAGCCATTCTGATTGATTTGAGGTAGAAAACAGCATCATTTTGATTTGTATTTCCCTGATGACTAAGAATGTTGAACATTTCTTCCAGTGCTTTATGGCCATTCAAGACCCCTCAGTTGAGAATTCTTTGTTTAGCTCTGTACCCCCTTTTTTAATAAACTTCTTTGGTTCCTTGAAGTCTAACCTCTTGAGTTCTTGTACATTTTGGATATTATCTCTCTATCATATGTAGGGTTTCCTTTTCCCAATCTGTAGGTTTCCTTTTTGTCCTATTGACAGTGACCTTTGCCTCAGAGGCATTTCAATTTTATGAGGACCCATTTGTCAATTGTTTATCTTAGAGTCTAAGCCATTGGTGTTCTGTTCAGGAAATTTTCCCTTCTGCCAGTGTGGTTGTGGCTCTTTTCCACTTTCTCTTCTATTAGAGTCAGTGTATCTGATTTTATGTGGAGGTCCTTGAACCACTTGGACTTGAGCTTTGTACAGGAGATGAAAATGGATCAATTTGCATTCTTCTCAATGTCATTCTCCAGTTGAACCAGCACAATTTGTTGAAAATGCTGTCTTTTCTCCACTGGATGCTTTTGGCTTCTTTGTGAAAGATCAAGTGACCATAGATTTGTGAGTTTATTTCGGGTCTTCACTACATTGGTCTACCTGTCTGTCTCTGTACCAATATCATGTTGTTTTTACCAAAACTACTCTGTTGTAGGGCTTGAGTTAAGAGATAGTGATTCTCCCCAGAATTTCTTTTATTGTTGAGAATTGTTTTGACTGTCCTATGTTTTTTGTTATTCCAGATTTGTTTAAGAATTAATCTTTCTATCTCTGTAAAGAACTGATTTGGAATTTTGATAAGGATTGCACTGAATCTGTATATTGCTTTTGGTAAGAGGACCGTTTTTTTCTGTCCCAATCCTGCCAATCCATGAGCTTGGGAGATCTTTCCATCTGCTGAGGTTTTCTTCGACTTCTTTCTTCAGAGTCTTGAATTTCTTGTCATAAAGATCTTTCACTCGCTTGGTTACAGTCCCACCAAGGTATGTAACATTATTTGTGACTATTATGAAGGATATTGTTTTTCTAATTTCCCTCTCAGCCTGTTTATCCTTTTTGTAGAAGAAGGCTTCTGATTTGTTTAAGTTAATTTTATATCTGGCCAATTTGCTGAAGTTGTTTATCAGATATAGGAGTTCTCTGGTAGATTTTTTGAGATTGCATCTATATACTATCATATCATCTGCAGATAGTGGTATCTTGACTTCTTCATTTCCAATTTGTATCCCTTTGACCTCCTTCTGTTGTCTAATTCCTCTAGCCAAAAGTTTGAGTACTATATTAAATAAATAGGGGGATAGTGGGCAGGCTTGATTTTAGTGTGATTCCTTCAAGTTTCTCTTCATTTAATTTGATGTTGACTATTGGTTTGCTGTATATTGCTTTTATTATGTTTTGTTATGTGCCTTGAATTCCCGATATTTCCAAGACGTTTAAGATAAAAATGTGCTGTATTTTGTTAAAGAGTTTTTCAGCAACTAATTGAGATGATCATATGATTTTTTTTCTTTGAGTTTGTTTATGTACTGGATTACATTGGTGGATTTATGTATTTTGAACCAACCCTGCATCTTGAGATGAAACCTACTTGATGATGTTGAATGATAGTTTTAATGTGTTCTTGGATTCGGTTTGTGAGAATTTTATTAAGTATTTTTGCATGGATATTCATAAGGGAAATAAGTCTGTAGTTCTCTTTGTTGAGACTTTGTGTGGTTTAGTATCAGGGAAATTGTGGCTTCATAGAATGAATTAGGTAGTGTTCCTTCTGTTGCCATTTTGTAGAATAGCTTAAGAAGTATTGTTATTAGGACTTCTTTGAAGGTCTGATAGCATTCTGCACTATAACCATCTGGCCCTGGGCTCCTTTTGGTTGGGAGACTTTTAATGATTGCTTCTTTTTCCCTAGTGGTTATGGGACTGATCCTGATTTAACTTTGGTACCTAGTATCCTTCTAGAAAATCATCCAGTTCATCTATGTTTTCCAGTTTTGTTGAGTATAGGCTTTTGCAGTAAGATGTGATGCATTTTTTAAACTTTCCTCAGTTTCTGTTGTTATATCTTCCTTTTCATTTCTGATTTTGTTAATTTAGACACAGTCTCTGTGCCCTTTAGGTAGTTTGGATAAGGATTTATCTACTTTGTTGATTTTCTCAAAGAATCAACTGTTAGTTTTGTTGATAGTTTGTATATTTTTTTGTTTCTATTTGTTTGATTTCAGCCCTGAGTTTGATTATTCCCTGCCCTCTACCCCTCTTGGGTATATTTGTTTCTTTTTGTTCTAGAGCTTTCACATGTGCTAATGTATGCTCTCTCCAGTTTCTTTTTGAAGGCACTCAGAGCTGTGAGTTTTCCTCTTATCATTGTTTTCATTGTGTCCCATGAGTTTGGGTATGTTGTGCCTTCATTTTCATTAAATTTTAAAAAGTTTTTAATTAATTTATTTCTTCTCTGACCAAGTTATCATTGAGTAGAGAGTTGTTCAGCTTCCATGAGTATGTGGGCTTTCTGTTGTTTTTGTTGTTATTGAAGACCAACCTTAGTCAATGGTGATCTGATAGAATGTATGGCATTAATTCAATCTTCTTGTATGTTGAGGCTTCTTCTGTGTCTGATTACATGGTCAGTTTTGGAGACTGTACCAGGAGGTACTGAGAAGAAGGTATATTCTTTTGATTTAGGATGAAATGTTCTATAGATATCTGTTAAATACATTTGGTTCATAACTTCTGTGAGTTTCACTGTGTCTCTGTTTAGTTTCTGTTTCCATGATCTGCCTATTGCTGAGAGTGGAGTATTGAAGTCTCCTGCTATTATTGTATGAATATCAATGTGTGCTTTGAGCTTTAGTATAGTTTCCTTTACAAATGTGAATGTCCTTGCATTTGGGGCATAGGTGGTCAGAATTGAGAGTTCATCTTGGTGTATTTTTCCTTTGAGGAATATTAAGTGTCTTCCCCAGTCTTTTTTTAGATAACTTTTGTTTAATAGACTATTTTCTTGGGTATTAGAATGGAATTCCAGCTTGTTTCTTGGAACCAATTGCTTGGAAAAATTTTCCAGCCTTTTACTCTGAGCTAATGTCTGTCTTTGTCATTGATGTGTGTTTCCTATATTCAGCAAAATGCTGGGTCCTATTTATGTATCTAGCTTGTTAGCCTATGTTTTTTAATTGGGGAATTGAGTCTATTGATGTTGAGATATATTAAAGACCAATGATTGTTGCTTCCTGTTATTTTTGTTGTTAGAGGTGGAATTATGTTGGTGTGGTTCTCTTCTTTTAGGTTTGTTGTGAGATTAATTTCTTGCTTTTTCTTGAGTGTAGTTTCCCTCCTTGTGTTTAAGTTTTTCTTTTATTATCCTCTGTAAGGCTGGTTTAGTGGAAAGATATTGTTTAAATTTGGTTTTATTATAGAATATCTTGGTTTCTCAATCTATGGTGATTAAGAGTTTTGCTGAGTAGAGTAGCCTGGGTGGCATTTGTACTCTCTTAGGGTTTATATGACATGTGGCTAAGATCCTCTGGCTTTTTAGAATCTCTATTGAGAATTCTGGTGTAATTCTGATATGTCAGCCTTTATTTGTTCTTTGACTTCTTTCCATTATTGCTTTTAATACTCTTGCTTTGTTCTGTGAATTTGATGTTTTAATTATTATGTGACAGGAGGAGTTTCTTTTCTGGTCTAAACTATTTGATGTTCGGTAAGCTTCTTTTACGTTTGTGGGCATCTCTTTCTTGAGCTTAGGTTTTATTTTATGATTTTGTTGAAGATGTTTACTGGCTCTTTGAAATGATAATCTTTACTCTCTTCTATACCTATTTTTCTTAGGTTTAGTCTTTTCATTGTGTCCTGAATGTCCTGGAGGTTTTGGTTTAGGAGCCTTTTGCACTTTGTATTTTCTTTGGCTGTTGTGTCAGTGTCTTCTATGGTATCTTCTACACCTGAGAGTCTCTCTTGTATTTGTTGGTGATGCTTGCATCTGTGATTCTTAATCTCTTTCCTAGGTTTTACATCTCTAGGATTGTCTCTCTCTTTGTGATTTCTTTATTGTTTCAATTTCCATTTTTAGATCCTGTATGGTTTTGTTCAATTCCTTCACCGGTTTAGTTGTGTTTTCCTATAATTCTTTAAGGGATTTATGTGTTTCCTCTTTAAGGGCTTCTACCAGTTTACCTGTGTTCTCCTGTATTTCTTTAAGGGAGTTATTTATTTCCTCCTTAAAGTCCTGTATCATCTTCATGAGGTGAGATTTTAGATAAGAATCTTGCTTTTGAGGTATGTTAGGGTATCGAGGGCTTGCTGTGGTGGTAGGACTGGGTTCTGATGTTGCCAAGTGACACTGGTTTCTGTTGCTTGTGTTCTTGTGCTTGCCTCTCGACATCGCCTATCCCTGGTATTATCTGGCCTTCCTTTCTATGACTGGAGCCTGTCCCTCTTGTGAGCCTGGTTATGCTGGACCTCCTTGTGTCAGACTGTCTTTGGGTGTGGGAGATGGACTGGAGCACCTTATGTGAACCTGGCTGTGGCAGACCTCCTAGGAGTCAAGCTGACTCTGGATGTATGTGGGCAATGCTGGATCACATAATCTGCTCCACCACACAGTTAAGGACTGGAAGGAAGATGTGTCTCTAGCAGGGTGAAACGTCCTGCATCCTATGGGCCTGGGAGTAATGGGTTGCAGACCAAATATTGAGGTGGAGGGAAGGTGACTCACCTGTGAGGCTGGTGGTGTCAGAAACTCTGGGAGTCAAGCAGTCTCTGGATGTGGGTAGGTTGATGGAGTTGGAGCACAGGATCTTTAAACACTTTCTTATATATAGTGTAAAAGAGCCATTCTGACTGATTGCTTTCCATAGTTTGAACGGTAGGGCCAACACACTAACTAAAACAACCATACATGATAAAGGGACTCTAGCCAGCCCAAACATACCAAACATGGCTGTGGTGGGCCTTCCTTTCCCCTATTTCCTCTGCCTCACTAAAAACTGTCAGATTACATTCTTAGAACTAGCCACCAGGTCCATTCTCATTTTGTCAACCTCCTCCCCCTCAGGCTGATTATCAAGGTGCAACTATCAAAGTATTGATGGCCAGTTGTCAAATTTTGGCTCACCTAATTAACATGTCCAATTAAAACAACCTAACTCATCATTACAGGTTTCTCCCTTTTACCTGTATTAACTTCCATTTGTCTATGGGCCACATCTGTCTTTTCTCTGTCCAGAGGCAGTCCTTTGTCCCTCTAAAGCAAATGTACCTTCTCCCTCTGCCTTGTTCCCTTCCCCTCTTCTTGCCCTCTATCTCCTATATTACTCTCTTATTTCCTGCCCTTTATCCCTCTGTGGTAAATCACTCCTTTACACTGAGAATTCAGTGTTGAAGAACCTTGGCAGTCCTTTTAAATGAAATGTCCTATGTTCCTGGTTTTCTTTAGTTTTTAGTTTATCTACTTCTGATTATCCTATCAAGGAATATTAAACCAAATGTATTCAAAAGAGTTGGAAAACTCCTTCATGCCATATTGGTGACATATTCTTGCTGTGTATGTACAGATAAAAATAGCGATGTCAGATACAACAACAGTGAAGTTTGATGCATGGGGCATCAATCTTGATCACGACAGCTGTGCATGCTAAATTGATATTTCCTATGAACTCTTTACTTACACCTCTTTCGAAAGAGCCCCCCATGGATAGGCTTTATATTTTTGTGCTTTGCATCTGTATTTGGAGTCTGAGAAGACAAATAATACACAAATCCCATGACATAGGATGTGACGAGGGAAGACACCTGTCAACAGAAGCATTTCCAGCTATATCTGATAAGAAAGTTTTCTGCTCTACCTACAAGCCTTTTCTAAAATCCTAGAAATGATTGGATCATATTACTTTAAGGCATCATTTCTCCCTGCATTCTATGATGTTTGAGCAGCTCAGTGACCTTTTGACCTCCAGCATGAAGCCCTTACAATGGAGGCATCACATTCCCATTTCATTACTCACTGACTCATATATACCTAAAATAAGTTTTTCTTTTTCAGTAAATGTCAAAGAGTATGCCATGTTTTATGAGCCATCCTTTCTCTGTCACAACCAAATTATAAGAAGTGTAAATTCAGACAGAACAACTGTCTTTGACAGTGAAGTATTAATTTCATGAAAATTTTGTGTCACAAAAATGTTGTTATTCTTTTGGTGTCTTTCTAATTGTTTAAATTTGCAAACAGTGTATTTGATTCAATGGCCCCACCTCCCCCAAGGAAAATGGTGAGCAAATTTGGAGTCCAGGTAAAAACTTACTAACACACTCTTTTCATGTTATGTCTTTTGTTTGCTTTGAATTAAGAAAAGCAGAAAGCTTGTGTGAACAAGCTGGCATATCTTAGCTGAAGACATCCCTATTCTTGTACTCATTGGGAAGAACTCTAAAAGAGCTAACTTATCTAGACACACTAGAGGAAAAAATTAAAAAAAAAAAAAAAACAGTAACAACTAAGCCAAACCAAATAGGAAATAAAATACTTACAATTTATATACTTTAAGAATATTCCATTTTGTTATAATGAGAAGAGAAACATTAACATTTTCAAGTTTTCTCCATAGCTGAATACTAAGCTGCAGTGGATTTGGTGATAATTATGTCTGATAAAAATCTGGAACTATATTTGATTCAATTCTCATAACTTTTTGTAGCTGTTTAATCAAGATAACTGCCTCTTCTGTGCTTTCACCTAGGAGTTACTGATGAGTACACAGAGTGCTATGGTATATTTAAATTAGTTTACAATTCTTACAAAGTGATCACACAGTAGACCCTGATTCACTCATTTGATGGGGCTGAGAATAGAGATAATGTGATCTACAGGGAGAATATCCAGGTTTTCTTCAGATAGCAGACCACCACTGAAGTCACTATGTTTTAAACTTCAATTATGATGTTTTCTTTCTTGTCTGTTTATTTTGTTTCCTGATTTATCAGCATGGTAAGCAAGAAAGAGAAAACAATGCAAAACAAACAAACAAAATAACCTATAGCTTATTTCTCAATGATAAAGAGTTACCCATCCAGGTTGTTCTGCTGGTTCACATACCAGTGGCTGGACGGGGTGTGCTAGATCCATTTGGCCTAATGTACTGCTGCTCAATGGAACAGCATCATTATTTTCAAACTGGAGTTTATGTACCACAATTTTGTTTCCCAGAGGATATATGAAACTACAGAACACATAAACCCATATCCCTGCAGCTTTAATTATACTCAAATAGAGCAAAACATATTGTTTACATATTTAATAATTATAAATAGATTATATAGATATAACACAAATCTCATGAATCTGAAGGCTGAAACAAACCCAACAATCTTGCTATACAATTTGTGAATTTATTTGCCTTCTTCTTAGGTAAAGGCCAGTATCGTGATCTATAGGACAAAACCAGTGAGACTGGTAGGAAAACATAAGCATTATGTCTACATGCCCTGCCCCTCTACAAGGGAGAGAGACCACTGAAATGACTTTACAGTTCACCCATTAGAATATAGATATTAGCATCTTTAGACAGAACACTCATTTTGATGCATGTAGTACCTCTTTAACTCGGTTACTCATTTTAAAAGTACAATGGATCCACGAGTCTATAGTTCTCCTTCCAAGTCAGTCTAAACTGTTCTGTTAGTCAGCTTTCTGTCTCTGTGACAAATGGCCTCAGAGAATCTACTGAAATGAGCAAGGATTTATTTTTACTTCTATGGTTTCAGAGCACGGTCATTTTGACTGCATTGTCCTGGGCTTGTGGCGCAAAAGAACATGATTGGGGTGCTTAGTGGAGCAAAGCTGATCATATCAAGCAGCAAGAAATAAAAGGACAGAGAGGAAGGAGCCAAGGACAAAGTATACCCTTCAAAAGCATATCCCTGTGTTCTTCCAACTAGCCCCTAAAGTTTCCAAGACCTTCAATAGCCTATTAAGTTGTAAGCTCATTAACAGATTGATCCAGTGAAGTTAGACACCATCGAACTAAGTGGTCTTGAAAAGGCACACCTCTGATCACTGCTACTGTAGAAACTAAGCCTGTAACACATGAACCTGTGAAAACCATTTAGGTCAAATTGGAACTGTTATAATCTGGAGGAAGTCACTGCCTTCCTTGTACCATTTTATCCTGCCAACAGGACCTCTGAATCTCTTCTTTATATTACAGGATTTGAACACATTTTTGAAATAATGTAAAATTCAAATGAGGGCTATAAACATCTATCAAGGGTGATGTGCTTGCCTAGTATGCACGGGACGTGTGTTGCATGCCAGTGGTGCAGATAGGAGAGAGTTCAGTGATAAACAGATAGAATCATTATATAAATATTTCAGCTAGAAAAACATCTTCCTAATTGTGTAAAGACAAATGGAATTCTGCTGCTCAATCATCTCCAACTACTTCTTTTTAGTACGAGAAAAATTGTATTAATCATTTGTGCTTTTTCTAAATGTAAGAAAAAATGAGTTAGTTCATACCATTAGGAAGAATCACTCAGTCACTGAAATTATTGAAACATCCAAAATAAATGCATATATAATGATATGCTTTTTTCTCTCTTTCTGTCATATCTCTCCATCTGTCCTTCATTTCTTTTCCTCTTTCCTTCATTCCTTCATTTGTTTAACAAAAGAATATAAAATAGCAGATATGGTATGTGTGTGTATGTGCGTGTATGTTTGTGTGTGTGTGTGTGTGTGTGAGAGAGAGAGAGAGAGAGAGAGAGAGAGAGAGAGAGAATGTTTAATTTCAGTTGATTTTACATCTATGTTGTTTGTTAATATTCTGTTGGCAACAAACTTTCTATCCCGAGCTCTCATTAAAAACTTCATATCCAGTAAATTTGATGAAAAATTATAGCAATGAACTAAGCAATCTTTTTATTACCTTCTCAGATATGCCCCATCTAGTCTGCTGTGGATAAGAGCAGGTGCTTCTATTTTCTCCTTTCTCTGGGGCATCTTCTCTCTTTCAGAGATGCATCATTGACCTATCCTCCTAACATCTTTGAAGAATATTTCAATCTGCCCATGTTACTGTTAATTTACTTAAGATTCTCAATGCAATGTCTAATCCTGTTCTTAATTACTTATGTTGTAACTCTTTTTAAAATAAAATAAATTCCCAATATATAAGTAGGCATGAACTATTGTTTTAATATTAATTATTAACCTACTTTGAATTTCCAAACATTAATCTTTTGACATTTGGCTACATATCCAAATAATTTTCCGTTCTCATCATTCTTTAAACATTTTAGATTATACAGTATATTAGCCTGTGTGCATTTATTTCATGTTGCTTATATTTTCCTGTCTGTCATTTATCCTCCTAATGCCTCCAACATTGCTTTGCTCTGGACATCAGATGTCTCAAAGGCCCATATGATAAAGGCTCACATCCTAGATTGATGTTATTTAGAAGTAGAAGCACTATTAAGAGTTGAGGTTTGCTGGGAAGTGGTGGCATACGCCTTTAATCCCAGCACTTGGGAGGCAGAGGCAGGCAGATTTCTGAGTTTGAGCCAGCCTGGTCTACAGAGTGAGTTCCAGGACAGCTAGGGCTATACAGAGAAACCCTGTCTTGAAAAACAAAAACAAAAACAAAAACAAAAACAAAAACAAAACAAACAAACAAAAAAAAAGAGTTGAGGTTCAGCAGAAGTTCCTTTGGTCATTAATGGCATGTCTTTGAAGGAGAAACTGGGACCTCAGCTCATATATCTCTCATGTTTTTCTATGCCAGGCATAAGAAAAGCAGCTGTGTGGTCCTGCCATGGTAGCTACTTCACTGCAGGCCAAAGCAAAAAGAGACTCAGCCATTGCCTAATAATGAAAACTATCTGCCAAAATAAACTCATTCTCTTTAGAATTTTATCATCTCAGTTATTTTTTTTACAATAACCCAGATGTAACAGCAAATTAGTCCAATCTAATGACACAGCAAATTAATCAGCTCATGGGACTTTAGTGGGAAGGAAAGCTACATAACATAAACAACACTCAAGAAACAAAGGTAAACAGAACTTCTCTAAATTACTTCTTACCACTGTAATGCCCTGTTTTTCATAAAATATAATTAGTGCTGAAGATTCCTTTTGTCTTTTTATAAATAAAACCCTTAATCCAAGAATGTCAGTGTGCCAATGGTACATAAGTTTAGTATATCACTGACAGTCATATATATGAAAATTAGTGTCTGTGGTTTGTCTGACATTACTTAGTAACTGTTACAGGGAGGGGGAAGAGAAGGATATTCTTGGGTTTCTAAAGCCCTACATTGGGGAAAACATTTATCTAATTGAATATTGTGATAACTCCTATACATGTTGGTAGATATTGCAACCATCTTCCCAACGGTTTACCAAAAATGAAGAGTAAGTAATATTCGAGGTAGAAAGGATGAGACAGGCATGCTGTTGATAGGAATGAGACTTCTTTCCTTTTATCTCCAGTTGTATGGGACATAAAACTTCAAGCCTTTGCTGCAACTACTCTGTAAGTTCTGCTTTGAGTAATGAATCTCATGGTTTCTAAAGATGCTATACAAGTTGACAAGAGAGAAAAGCAGTTAACAGTCCAGGCCCAGCTCTAAAGCCTATGAAGCATAACACTGATAAGCACAAAGATATCCCCAGTGGTACAAATAGTGGCACTAACATTTGGTCTGTAACCAACAGCTGTCTAAGTAGATTTAATGCCTGTTCAATAGGAGGGAATCTGTGCCTATTCATGTACTATAAACTTATCCAACTAATTGTAACTGGTGAGGCCATGAAGTCTAAAGAGACTCAACTACTGCTACTTCTATAAACCAGTATAATTTCTAGCTGTATTCTAAATTCTTATCTTTATACTCACAAATAACTGTAACTTACTCTTCTCAACAGCAACAAAAGTTTATTTTTGAGCAGACAAAGACCATTACAGAAATCCACAATTGTGCAAAATACAGACAACAATTGATCTTGAGGTGTTTGGCCTCCATTCATACATACACAATAAATCCCCTACAACTCAAGGTTCAGGGAACACAGAAGAAATAGAAAGATTTTAAGAGCCAGAGAGTATTAATATGTGTGCTTTGAGATAGTATATTCTGTATTTAGATTTGCAAATGCACGCTACTTCAATAAAAAATCTCAACAAGTCACCTAAACATGACCTAAAAAGTGATAGGAAATAGTTAATATACCAACCGGCACTGGAAAACAGTTTCATAAGACCTCAACTCTAGATGAAGAGCTATTGGTCTATATGATACTCACAGAGGGATAAATCAGTTGTCTTTAGGAATGAGCTTCCTAATTGTTTATCCAATCCCAAGTGATCAGCTCTTAGCATGTATTCATATGGATAACAATAGAGGGCCTCAGCATACTGCATTAATAATTTATATGATAATAATAATTAAAAATAAAAGACCATGAAATTGAGAAGGAATGTAGTGATATGAGAAAATCTGGAGATGGGGAAGTGAGGAGGGAAGTGATACAATAATACTCACATTTGAAATTCTAAAATTAATCAATAAAGTAAAAGTTTTGTGGATGGTGACTTCTGGTGGAGTGTGTTAGAACACATTGGTTAATCATGGTGTAGAGTGAGTCATGTCAGTAACTTGGAATCTGGACCAAGAAAAGAACAGTAGAAGATGCTGCTCTGCAGGCCTGAGTATTCATACCATGCATAATAGGATCTTGCTAAACTATGTGGAGGGACACTGCAGATGGTAGGGTTACTGAAATTCTGTGGTGAGGACTGGACATCATATGTCACATATATCAATTGCCTCTAAATAAGACATGAGGAAACACAACCTACAAAAATGCTGAGGAGAGGTATATGCAGTTTATATATAGTATATTGGATATACTGGTTAGCAATAAATAAAAGACAATGATATTTTTCTCTCTGGGATTTGTGTCAGGTCAGTGATTTACTATGAACTAAAATCATAACTAGATAGCTGGGGCACAGCGTAAGTTTTGTAGGCAGATGATATACTCAAAGAAGAACTAGCTAAATGCTTTGCTTTTTATTAATTTATGAAATGACTGTGTTGGTAAGGTTTTCGTTTGTTCACTGAAAGTAGGAAACCAAAAGTTCAAGATTCTACTTACTCCCAGACAAGGTACATCACACCTATAATCTCAACATTCAGTATGCCTAGCAGGAAGAACTTCATGACTTGGAGTTCCAGGCCAGAATGAGCTACAATGTACAGCCTTGTTTCATAAAGCCAAACAAGACAGCCTATTGCCACCAAACAATAACAATATCACACATACTGTAAGTTCCCTATATCCTTGTGTGAGAGATACATTCAAAGATACCCAGTGGATTCATGAAACCACAGATGGTATGGAAACCTGTACACACCTGGCTTTCCTGTATATAAAAACCTGTGATGGAGTTTAATTCACATATCAGGCATAGGAAGAGACTGACATTAAAAATTAATAATGAAATGGCTTATGTGTTGTGATAATAATACACTGTAATAATACACTGTAATAATGGTGTAAAAATAATGCATTAGCTACATTCTCTATGTTTAAGTTAGCTTTCCTTCTAGTTTCCTCTGGGAGCTTCTCCTGCTTCTTCTTTCTAGTCTCTAAGCAGAGGCCATTAGCTCTATTCATTTTGAGGGACTGATTCTAATATCATCCATGAAAAGTCATAGTTTTATAAAAGAGAAACTGGAAGAAATAATTTTCTTTTAATTTTAAAGTCAAATTGACATTTGTTAGCATGTACTACACCTTATCTTGATTAGATATACAGATGTTTCCCATATTCTTCATATTTTGCTTTCTAGAAGTTCTGTGCATCTACCTCCACTTAGGTAACATCTCTAAGTCTTTGACATTAAACATCTATCAAAATATACTGCTTTCTGTCGTAGCTGTTCAATAATGGCTTCTTCTTTTAACCAGATTTCAAAGGCCCGAGTAAAGAATATTGAAGCATTCATTTGCATGTCCCCACAAAACCAGTGCCTTTTTGTTGTAGGTACTTAAAATATTTTTTCAGGTGCAAATAAATACATGTAATGAAGTATAGCAAGACTTGAATGTCTAAAGAAGAAAACAGGTGGCAATGATGGAAAGCTTTCTTATTACTACCCCACCATTTTAATAAAGATTAGCTTGAAGTAATTACATGCAAATCTTATTCAAATCACATGCAAATGTGCAAAGAAAAATTTTGCTTGGGTGGGGCACCTATGCCCAGAAATAGTCAGACAACAGCAATGGATTGGACACCACTAGAATCAAGCAGGTTGGGTTTTTTCTCTTAACTTTCTAAAGTCTTGGAAGCTGGTTAGGGTCCACCAATCACTTGGGGGAGCTTTCACTATAGTGCTCAAATGCTGTTGGATACCTCATCCCAGCTTCAATGTCTGAAATGTCACTCTTGTGACTGAAAAGAGTCTATGGTCCTCCAAAACATCAATTCAGTCAGTCTCCACTGATGGCTAGTATGACCATTATTCTGTTTTATTAGTAAGTTCTGGTTCCTTTCTCTGTCCTCTCCAGAATGGAAGCTGTGAAGTCATTGTTTATAAATGTAATTTTTCTATTAAGCAAATATAATTGTCATCTTATAGCCTTAAAGCAGAACTAGCTCACCTTTTCTTGTTCTTTCTGAAATCTGGATGGCAGGTTTAACCAGCTGTTCTCACTCAAAACTTCTCTCCAAGCTGATTGATTCAAATTGGCTTTTCTCGACTCCACACTCTGCTTGGAAGAACTGCCTCTGAATTCCATGTACTGTACTACTCTGACTACACTGACTACATGAATTGAATGGAACTGGATGGAACTGCATGAACTCAACTGAACTCAACCGCATTCAACTGAACTACACCAAACTGCAATGAACTAAATTCAACTGCACTGCCTGAACTCAACAAAACTGCACTCACGGAACACTCCTGGCTCACTCTGCACTGCTGTTATGGAGCCTCTCTTTCCTGTCTATTATCATGGAGTTGGGTGTATCCTATCTCTGACTCATTCTGTCAGATTGTTCTCTGATTCATCATTTTGTCTGCCTCTAAATTACACATCACTTCCAAACATGACTGATTCTTCTACTAACTAATCTTACCCTCATTGTTTGTGATTAAATACATGTACTGTGGGATGTCTATATTACAGTCAAATGGGTTAAAGGTCTATCATTCTAGTTGTATTATAGAGACTTAGAAGGTCTTTGGACATGATCCCTTTCAATACCAGTCATGTTGCTGGATTAAAATTTCTCCACAATTGTTCATTTTGAACAATTTCAAAATAGATTTAATACAACTTTTTAAATTTCTCAAATACCAGTTTTCTGTCTGTTCCATAGACAAAATTCCTATTTCTGACTTCTATATCTTTCTTTACCAGACTCAAATTGTGGAAGTTACTGATAACCTATCAACCAAGACACCAAGTTTTCTTATTATTGAAAAACTTTCTCAGGTTGGAAAGTAATAAGCATATGTCTTATAGAGTAGTGTCAAAGCAATAAAGAATTTGGGATATTAGCTCTGTCATTAAATTGCATTAAAATAGTTAAGAAGACAGGGCAAAGCAATCAAGCGAATAGTGGAATATCAACAACTGAAAGTTAAGCAGTCTGTGCTGAAATAGGATTTTGAGAAAATTCTTTATAGGCCGGGAGAGATGGATTAGCCAGATGCTTGCTGCCAGTCTCTAGACTCTATATGGTGAAAGTAGAGACCCAATCCCAGCGCATTGTCCTCTGACTATAACTCATACTCAGTGTCATGAGTGGGTGCAAATACATGCATATATAATTAAAAACTAAACAAGAACAACACCCTCAAAAGAAAATTCTTCATAAACATATATACCAACATTTAGTGGCCACAGGGTGGCATGTATGCTTTTGTCTGATCTTGAATTTGAGGAGGCAAAAGAGACAAGGGAAATAACCAGAGATGTTAAATGTGAGTGAAGCCATATTCATTTGCAAAGGGGGAGAAATAAGCCCCCAAACTAAAGTCTGATGGTATTTAGAAAAAGACCTCTTGGAACGTAGTAGTCATATAGTTAAGACTATGAATGTAGACCGTCCATGGTAGCATAAATGGCTTTAAAGGGGGGAAGAAGGGCCTTAGGTGGAAGCTTGCTTTCTTGTGATGTGCATGTGTGATGCTATGAGGAAGCAATAAGTCTCTGACCGGATGTTAAGAAGACATTACTGACAGGTATTGATACTTTGCAGCCTTTGGAATAAAGGACCAAATATATTCCTACTATTTATAAACTGTAAATATTTACTATTAGTTTTTTTTAAATATTAAACACTTAATAACTCAGTGATTTGAACAAATAACTCAATTTTCTCTCTGTTATCTACCAAAATACTTATCCACCTATACAAATTATCCCTAACTTAACACATAGCTTAGAGTGAAAAACTCCTATAAATTCTTAAGGAATACAAATTGATTGATATTGGTTACTAAATAGCTCACAATTTTTTTTCCAATTCATTGTGCCATTGTTTCATTTCTGATAGTGTCCTTTGTGCATAAATGTTAATTTTAACAAAGTCAGGTTTATCTGTTTTCCTTCTCTAGTTGTTTATACCTTTTATTTATTTAACAGCACTCTGTAGCCATGAGTGGAGAAATTTATTCATCTATGCCAAAACAAAGACAAAGTTTTAAGTTTGAACAATTGTTCTTCCATCAATAATCTATGTGGTTACTTCAAAATTCATCTTAAATGACATCTCCTTTCTTTTCCTCTGTGAATGTTTGCAGGACTAAAGGTAGGTATTTTAATAGAACCAGATGCCATCATTCATAGACTTATATCAGTGGATTGCATAAACATGTTTAAATAGCTATAGCTTTCATATACTTGTATTCTAAAAATAATGAGTATTTTATTAGAAATGGAAAAGCAAAAAAGAAAACATTTTTATTCTCAGATAAATGGATAAACATGAGAAACAAATATTAAACAATCAAGTACCAGATTAGAAAACAGCATGTTCTAGCTTAATGATTCTGAAAATGTTAGGTTAGAACAAAGTAATTTAAGAAACCATGTTCCTTAGTGTAAGTGTATACCCCAGTACTAGGAATTGAAGGGAGGATCTTACACATGTTAAACAAATTGTGCCACCATTGAGCTATACTTCAGCCACCACTGGGTCCTAAAGGCTGTAAAGCAATCTGTCCAACAGCTCAAGCAGAAGGTACAAAGCTAAAAGGCATAAAATAAGAAGAAGTTTCCATTCTGAGAAATTTGTGTAGGTGGAAATAAAAAACTAGACTGAAGTAATATATATATAATTACATCTCCCCTCACCCTGCTTCTATGATGGTGTGCCCCCACCCACTCACTCCAGCCTCACTGCCCTCACATTCTGGGCATCGAGCCTTCGTGGGACCGAGGGCCTTTTCTGCCATTGATACCCGACAAGGTTATCCTCTGCTACATATGCAGCTGGAGCCATGGGTCCCTCCATGTGTACTCCTTTGTTGGTGGTTTAAACCCTGGGAGCTCTGGTTAGTTGATATTGTTGTTCTGCCTATGGGCTTGCAAACCCCTTCAGCTCCTTCAGTCATTTCTCTATTGGGGAACCCTGTGCTAAGTCCAATGGTTGACTGCAAGCGTCGGCCTCTGTGTCTGTCAGGCTCTGGCAGAGTCTCTCAGGAGACAGCTATATCAGGCTCCTGTCAGCATGTACTTCTTGGAATCCAAAATAGTATCTGCATTTGATGACTGTATATATAGGATGGATCCCCAGGTGGGTCAGTCTCTGGATGTCCTTTCTTTCAGTCTCTACTCCACAATGTGACTCTGTAACAGTCTGTAGAGAGACTCTCTTGTGTGGAAGTGCCACCTGTCAATAAAACACTCGTTGGCCAATGAGCTGAGGCAGGAAATAGAAGGTTGGACATCCTGCAGAGAGGGTCAGGATTCTGGGAAAGATTCAAGAACAAGATATTATTATTATTATTATTATTATTATTATTATTATTATTATTATTA
>JADRCH010000140.1:4398172-4470242 GCA_019843965.1 Rhynchomys soricoides
TATTATTATTATTATTATTATTATTATTATTATTATTATTATTATTATTTTGCCTGGGGCTTGGCAGAACCAGGTACGTGAAACTGAGGAGAGGTAAACAGTCATGTGGCTGAACTCAGGTTAGAATAAATTGGTTATATAAATTACAAGCTAGTCAGGGAAGGAACCAAAGCTTATGGCTATGCATTTATTCATAAATAATTAAGTTTCAGAGTCATTATTCTGGGAACAAAGAGGCTGGGTGGAAAAGTTCCTGGATATAATAGCCCTACCTTTCTTTATGTATAACCAATGAACAGAATCACATGCATAAGCAAAACAGGTTAAAGTAAAAGATTCTAAGTTCCTACCAGCTATCTCATAATACTAAATTAACAAGCATTCAGAGATTTTTTTTACCAAAACTATTGTTGTTTTTATAGTGAGAACTAGGAATACCTTGAAAATAATTGGAGTCCAAAGAGATTAACACAAATATTGATGACTTGAGGTAATGTTATCAAATAGTCTAAACTGGGTTTAAGTTCTACAAGTGAGATATTGAACTGGTTTTAGTCTTACACTCCTACAATTCATTTATACATATCTGTCAGGTTTTTTTAAAAGGTGAATCAGATCTTAGTTTTTCTTTAACTTTCTCCAACTCTATCTAAAATAAAAGCCAGACTCTACACTATAGCCTACATTTCTGGGTGCTATTGCCTACCTCTAATCTTTACTCTCTTATAAGCCTCCTTTCTACTCAGTTTTCTTTGGCCACAGTTCCTTTAAATACAAATGCAATTTTTTTTTTTTCTGTCCAAAATCCTTTCCTTTTAGCCCTTCACACAGCCATACATAACAACTCAGTTTTACCTCATTCTCTGCCTATTCATGCAGGATTCCTCTGTCCAAATAAGCCAAGGTAGAGCTCCCTTTTCAGCCCAGGATTTCTCATCTCCTCTGTGCATTTTCTTGCTTGAATTTAGTATAAAGCATATCACTACAAACATGGTCTATTTTATGTGTTTGTATACAATCTTAGTCTTCTGTTCTAAGGTGACTCTTAGTCACCTTAGAGCAGTGGTTCTCACCCATTCCAATATTGTGACCCTTTAATACAGTTCCTCATATTATGGTGACCCTCAACAATAAAATAATTTTATTTTGTTTCTTCATAACCGCAATTTTCTACTGTTATGAAATAAAATGTAAATAACTGATATGCAGGATATCTTATATGTGACCCTGTGAAAGGGTCATTTGACTACCAAAGGGGTTGTGAACTACAGGTTGAGAAATGCTGCC
Source organism: Rhynchomys soricoides (assembly GCA_019843965.1). Lineage (NCBI taxonomy): Eukaryota > Metazoa > Chordata > Mammalia > Rodentia > Muridae > Rhynchomys > Rhynchomys soricoides. The sequence continues at coordinate 4,399,460 of JADRCH010000140.1, forward strand.
TGCCCTAGAAAGTGAGCAACACTGGACACTGACTGGTATGCTTTATGCACCTTCCTGTCCTCAGTCTGCAGATCAAGCATAGGATAGTGGTATTTCACATTCCATACTTTTTAATGAATTGATTGAATGCATTGTACACAGAATGGCTATGTGTAAAAGAAATATCAGCAGATATAGGCAAAGTAGCATAAATGTATAGTCTCTAAGATTCTGGTTAATAGTTCAAAATACAAGGCACAACTGTGTGTGCTCAGTGGGTGAGTAATTGTTTCTTCCTTTTATATCAACTCTTAATTTATCTTTCCAATTACTTGTCCTTCTATTCCTTATCTGTGAGCCAAGTGAGTTAATGCAAACTTGTTCCTCAAAGTGCTGGAAGTGGAGGGAAATATCTCTAAATACAAAACATTATAATTTTAATGATTATATAAACTGCAATCATATTATATTTATAGCTGTGCACATTATGTCAAAAAATAAAAACATGTTATAACACCAAAAATGTTTACTGTTAGGTAGCCGAATTATTTTTAAAATACATACATTTAAGCTGAAGATGTAGCTCTTTTGGTAAAATTCCTGCCAAGCATGTGGAAGGCCATAAGTTCAAAATATTTCATTATGAAAATAAAAAAGGAAAGAATATGTACACACTAAAAGGATATTATATAGTTTCCATGTAAAATTCAGACTTAAAATTCATATTTTACCAACACAATATGATTGAAAATTCAGTTCTCACATTATACACACTATCTAAAAAATTCCCTTAAAGAAGGTTTTGATGACTTAAGGAAAATAAATGAGCTAAAATCATTCCAACTGTACAGTAGAACAAAATTAAATTGGTTTCCACTAGGTTGGCCATGATCAGGAAAATCAAACTTAATTCTGAAAGCAAGAGGGACACTTGAAGACTAGTAATATGGTTTCTTGGAGAGCAAGATGAATTCAGCCAAAGTTTTAAAACTCTCTGGTGAGGAAAGAGGTCACAGATAGGAAGACCAAGAAGTCTGAAGTAATCCGGACAGGTAATGATTAAAATCAGGGTGAGAAAAGGAATTATTGATTGTGCAAAGGAGGTGTGGGTGGAAGAAGTTAATTTCCCTTGCTTCTTCTTCACATCACCCAAATAAATTATTGCTTTCACCTATGCATCTGAAGTGAATGCATCACCAAAAAGCAGAACTATTGTGGGTTAGAAACAATAGAGCTATAAAATGTTAGCTGCTGCTGCAACTTGAATTTGTAAAGATAGCATTGCAAATATAAATTATTAATTACTAAGGCCAACACTTATTCCCATATTGCCAGAGCCTGCTGAGAGTTTGAAAACCAATATGTTTTTTGTCTTGAAGGGTGTTTGAAAGAAACTGGTTAACCTAAAAGGCCTTGAGATGTTAGGGGAATTACAGACGAGAGACTCTGTAAATCAATACAATTTCTTCAGCAAATACAGTATCAAAAAGAACGACATTGAATTCAACATTGTCAGCAATGGAGATAAAATCATTTATATCCAAGAAAGTGTAAACAGCCTCAGCCTGAATAGTTGACAGCACCAGAGGAAATTGAAAGAGGCTCTCCTCATTCTGTACTGCACAATCTTTCAATGCAGTAGGGGGGCCATTTACAAAGACATAGTACTGGTTTGAAGAATGATCACTCCCACCAAAGCATGCTTTTATCACTTAGGGAGAGCACTGCACTTCCTTTTTACACAACAAGGATGTTCTGCTCCTCCACCTCCCACTGCCTAAAATATCTGGGTGTTCTATCCCATTCTGCAGTACCCTGAGTGCCAGTATTAATTTATGAATAATTATGACCTTCTGATTTAAAAGGTCACAAGAGTTGAAGACAGCAGTTTTGAAGGAGAAAATCACTACTGAAATGAAATACTAAAGTACTAGCAATATTTGTGTCATCTTCCTCAAATCCTGAAATTTCTCTGGCTTCATTTTTTTCTTTTAAAATAAGATAATACTTTATGATCTGCTGGCTTGTTTATCCCCATTTCATCACCGTGACAAAATGCCTTAGATAAAAAACATATAAGAATGAAAACTTTTTTTGGCTCAAGCTTTAGTTTGCGGCCTCTGGACCTATAGCAAGACAAAATATCACTGTTAGGATCATGTGGTAATTTGGTAGTTGTAGAACACAGATGATGATTTTTCTCCTCCTCCTCCTCTTCTCAATTGGTTATGTATTTACATTTCAAATGTTGTCCCCCTTCTGGTCTCCCTTCCTCAAACCTCCTATCACATCCTCTCACCCACCCCCTCCCACCTCACTGCTGTAGCATTCCCCTGTGCTGGGGCATTAAGCCTGCACAGGATCAAGGGCCTCCTTCATTGTTGCCAGATAAGGCAATCATTTGTTGCATATGTAGTTGGAGCCATGGATCCCTCCATGTACACAGTTTGGTTGGGGTTTATTTCCTGGGAGCTCTGGGGGATCTGGATAATTAGTATTGTTGTTCTTCCTATGGGGTGACAAAACCTATCAGCTCCTTTATTCCTTCCCTTAATTCTTCCATTGGGGTCTCCGGACTCAGTCTGATGGTTGGCTGTGAGTATCTGCATCTGTACTATTCAGGATCTGGCAGAGCCTCTCAGGGCACAGGTATACCAGGCTCCTGTCAGCAAGTCCTTCTTGACATCAGCAATAGTGTCAGGGTTTGGTGTCTGCAGATGAGATGAATCCCTAGGTTGGGCAGTCTCTGGATTGCCTTTCCTTGTCTTTGCTCAAATTTTGTCCCTGCATTTCCTGTAAACAGGAATGATTCTGGGTTAAAACTTTTGAGATGGGTGAGTGGCCCCATCCTTCAACTCTTTTTACACATTGATGTTTGGAAGCAAAGGCAGAAAATGTCCAGGGTCTAAGTGTTCCCCTAAAGATTTGTACTCCCTTCTAGCACATCTCTCTTCCTAAGAGTTTCTTAGCTTCCTAATAGCACACGGGATGGTGACCAGGCTTTAACATATGTGCCTTAGTGAGAGATTTAAGATTCAAATCATAATCATAACTCACGGAAACCACTAAATTCAAGTATTATGTGTCCATGTTATTGTTTGCTGCTCCAAACCTCAGAAAATACACATGCAAAATTAGAAAATTCCATTCATGGAGTACTCATATAATTGCATGAAAAACCTAAATTGAACATTTGAAGAATATATCAGATGCTGAGAATCAAATGTCTTAGTGAAATAGAGATCTATTTTATCGAGACTATAGAATGCACATGTCAATTACTAAGAATGTATTAAGAATCAACCATGATAAAATCAGCATGAAAACATGACAAATAATATAGAGCATGGAGGTCATGGTCCATATCTCTAAAAAAAATGTTCCAGGATCTGGAACTTGTCCATGGAAATATGAGAATAGCCTATTTAACATTATTGGATATCTTTGTTTTCATGCACATGCAGCTTTGTTAGCTTTTACTAACACCTCAGGATGTTTAGTTACACCTGAGAGTTCTCCATCAATCTATTAATAAATAAGATAATTGTTTACCCCAATTACCATATTGTGCCAGAAGTTTTTGGCACCAAGTAAGAGTAGGTGGCATAATTAATAGCAGGGAAATCCAATGATTGGCATATTAAATTGGCAATTTGTGCACTGATATGCTGTACATTCTCAAATTAGCTAGTGTGCAGATGTTTGCTATTTAAATCACAAGACTTCCAGATGCATAGACCTGCCCTTGGAGGCACATGTTCTCTACTCTGAGCCCTTCTGTATCTGTGGGCCTTTCAGGAAGATCTATTTTAAAAATCCCTACACTTGCACTCGGGCTCCAGAGGCAGGGACTGAGGAAAAGATGGGAGGTAAGAGCCTGCCTGCTTCCACCTGTGTCCAGAAACCCCGCCTGGGCCAACAGGCCTCTCCATATACAAGTAGCTCAGATAAAAAGCTACCCGCCCACTTGTGCTGAGGAGCCAGCAAAAGGAGGACTCCAGACACAGGGTCTGAAGAACAGCTGGAAGAGAGAACTGGTCTCCCAGGAATATTGACATCTGAGCTTGAAAGAAAGACAAGCCACAGTCAAAGATAGAAAGACCATCTAACTCCAGAGATAACCAGATGGCGAAAGGTAAGGGCAAGAACACGAGAAACAAAAATCAAGACTACTTGGCTTCGGCTGAACCCAGCTCTCCCACCGCAGCCAGCCCTGGATACCCCAACACACCAGAAAAGGAAGACTCAGACTTAAAATCACTTATCAAGAGGATGATAGAAGATTTTAGGAAGGAAATAAATAACTCCCTTAAAGAAATACAAGAGAACACAGGTAAACAACTGGAAGCCCTTAAAGAGGACACACAAAAATCCCTTGAAGAATTGCAGGAAAACACAATCAAATGGGCAGAATTACAGGAAAACACAATCAAACAAATGAACAAAACCATTCAGGAATTAAAAACAGAAATAGAAACAATAAAGATATCACAAAGGGAGACAACCCTGGAATTAGAGATCATAGGAAAGAAACCAGGAATCATACGTGCAAGCATCACCAACAGAATACAAGAGATGGAAGAGAGAATCTCAGGTGCGGAAGATGCCATAGAAAACATGGACACAACAGTCAAAGAAAACACAAAATGCAAAAAGCTCCTAAACCTAAACATCCAAGATATCCCGGATGCAATGAGAAGACAGAACCTGAGGATAATAGGTATAGAAGAGAGTGAAGACTCCCAACTTAAAGGACCAGTAAATATCTTCAACAAAATTATAGAATAACACTTCCCTAATCTAAAGAAAGAGATGAACATAAATATACAAGAAGCCAACAGAACGCCAAATAGACTGTACCAGGAAAGAAATTCCACCCATCACATTATAGTCAAAACACCAAATACACAAAACAAGGAAAGAATATTAAAAGCAGTAAGGGAAAGGGGGCAAGTAACATATAAAGGCAGACCTATCAGAATTAAACCAGACTTCTCACCAGAAACGATGAAAGCTAGAAGATCCTGGGCAGAGCTCATACAGACTCTAAAAGAACAGAGATGCCAGCCCAGGCTGCTATACCCAGCAAAACTCTCAATAATCATAGAGAGAGAAACCAAAATATTCTACGACAAATCCAAATTTGCACAGTATGTTTCCACAAACCCAACCCTACAAAGAATAATACATGGGAAATGCCAACCCAATGAGGGAAACTACACTTAAGAAAAAGAAAGAAAGTAATCTTTCAACAAACTCAAAAGAAGATAGCCACACAAACAATATAAACAACATCAAAAATAACAAGAAATAACAATCACTATTCTTTAATATCTCTTAACATCAATGGTCTCAACTCCCCAATAAAAAGACATAGACTGACAGACTGGTTCCATAAACAGGACTTAGCATTTTGCTGCATCCAGGAAACGCACCTCCGTATTAAAGACAAACAATACCTCAGAGTAAAAGGCTGGAAAACAATTTTCCAAGCAAATGGCCCCAAGAAACAGGCTGGAGTAGCAATTCTAATATCGGATAAAATTGACTTTCAACCAAAATTCATCAAAAAGGATGAGGAAGGACACTTCTTACTCATCAAAGGAAAAATCTACCAAGAAGAACTCTCGATTCTGAACATCTATGCCCCGAATGCAAGAGCTCCCACTTACATAAAAAAAAACTCTACTAAAGCTCAAAGCACACATTGCACCTCACACAATAATAGTGGGAGACTTCAACACCCCACTATCAACAATGGACAGATCTTGGAAACATAAAGTAAACAGAGACACAGTGAAACTAACAGATGCTATGAACCAAATGGGTTTAACAGATATCTATAGAACATTTCATCCTGCATCAAAAGGATATACGTTCTTCTCAGCACTTCATGGTACCTTCTCCAAAATTGATCATATAATTGGTCACAAAACAAACCTCAACAGATATAAGATTGAAATAATCCCATGCCTCCTATCAGATCACTATGGATTAAGGTTGGTCTTCAATGGCAACAACAACAACAGAAAGCCCACATACACATGGAAGCTGAACAATGCACTGCTTAATGATAAGTTGGTCAAGGAAGCAATAAAGAAGGAAATTAAAGACTTCTTAGAATTCAATGAAAATGAAAGTACAAGTTACCCAAACCTATGGGACACAATGAAAGCAGTGTTAAGAGGAAAACTCACAGCTCTGAATGCCTCCAAAAAGAAACTGGAGAGAGCATACACTAACAGCTTAACAGCACATCTGAAAGTTCTAGAACAAAAAGAATCTAATACACCCAAGAGGAGTAGAAGGCAAGAAATAATCAAATTAAGGGCTGAAATCAACCAAGTGGAAACTAAAAGAACTATACACAGAATCAACAAAACCAAGAGCTGGTTCTTTGAGAAAATCTACAAGATAGATAAACCCTTAGCCAGACTAACCAGAGGGCACAGAGACAGTATCCAAATTAACAAAATTAGAAATGAAAACAGAGATATAACAACAGACTCTAAGGAAATTAAAAAAATCATCAGATCCTACTACAAAAGCCTATACGCAACAAAATTGGAAAATCTGGAGGAAATGGACAAGTTTCTAGACAGATATCAATTACCAAAGTTAAATCAAGATCAGATAAACCATCTAAACAGTCCCATAACTCCAAAAGAAATGTCATTAAAAGTCTCCCAACCAAAAAAAGCCCAGGACCAGATGGGTTCAGTGCAGAATTCTATCAGACCTTCAAAGAAGACCTAATACCAATACTCTTCAAGCTATTCCATAAAATAGAAACAGAAGGAATACTACCCAATTCATTCTATGAGGCCACAGTTACACTGATACCAAAGCCCCACAAAGACCCAACAATAAAAGAAAACTTCAGACCAATTTCCCTTATGAATATCGATGCAAAAATACTCAATAAAATTCTTGCAAACCGAATCCAAGAACACATCAAGACAATCATTCGCCATGATAAAGTAGGCTTCATCCCAGGGATGCAGGGATGGTTCAATATCCGGAAATCCATTAATGTAATCCACTACATAAACAAACTCAAAGGAAAAAACCACATGGTCATCTCGTTAGATGCTGAAAAAGCATTTGACAAAATTCAACATACCTTCATGATAAAAGTCTTAGAAAGATCAGGAATTCAAGGAGCATACCTAAACGTAGTAAAAGCAATATACAGCAAACCAGTGGCCAACATCAAACTAAATGGAGAGAAACTCGAAGCAATCCCACTAAAATCAGGGACTAGACAAGGCTGCCCTCTCTCTCCCTATCTATTCAACATAGTACTTGAATTTCTAGCTAGAGCAATCAGGCAACGAAAGGAAATCAAAGGGATACAAATTGGAAAGGAAGAAATCAAAATATCACTATTTGCAGATGATATGATGGTATACTTAAGTGACCTGAAAAACTCCACCAGAGATCTGCTACAGCTGATAAACACCTTCAGCAAAGTGGCTGGATACAAAATTAACTCAAGCAAATCAGTAGCCTTCCTATACTCGAAGGATAAACAGGCTAAGAAAGAAATTAGGAAATGACACGTTTCACAATAGTCACAAACAATATAAAATATCTTGGTGTGACTCTAACCAAACAAGTGAAAGATCTGTATGACAAAAACTTCAAGTCTCTGAGGAGAGAAATCGAAAAAGACCTCAGAAGATGGAAAGATCTCCCATGCTCATGGATCGGCAGGATTAACATAGTTAAAATGGCCATCCTGCCGAAAGCAATCTACAGATTCAATGCTATCCCCATCAAAATCCCAACTCAATTCTTGTGGACCTAGAAAGAGCAATTCTCAAATTCATATGGAATAACAAGAAACCCAGGATAGCAAAAACTATCCTCAACGATAAAAGGTCTTCTGGGGGAATCAGCCTCCCTGACCTCAAGCTGTACTACAGAGCAGTAGTGATAAAAACTGCATGGTATTGGTACAGTGACAGGCAGGTTGATCAATGGAATAGAATCGAAGACCCAGAAATGAATCCACACACATATGGTCACTTGATCTTCGACAAAGGAGCTAAAACCATACAGTGGAAAAAAGAGCATCTTCAACATATGGTGCTGGATCAACTTGCGGTCTACATGTAGAAGATTGCGAATTGATCCATTCCTATCTCCCTGCACAAAGCTCAAGTCCAAGTGGATCAAGGACCTTCACATAAAACCAGATACCCTGAATCTAATAGAAGAGAAAGTGGGGAAGAGTCTCGTACACATGGGCACAGGGGAAATGTTCTTGAACAGAACACCAAGGGCTTGTGCTCTAAGGTCAAGAATTGACAGATGGGACCTCATAAAATTACAAAGCTTCTGTAAGGCAAAGGACACTGTAATTAGGGTAAAACAGCAACCTACAGATTGGGAAAAGATCTTTATCAATCCTACATCTGATAGAGGGCTAATATCCAATGTATACAAAGAACTCAAGAAGCTAGACTCCAGAGATACAAATAACCTTATCAAAAAATGGGGAAGTGAGCTAAACAGAGAATTCTCAACTGAGGAAACTCAAATGGCCGAGAAGCACCTAAAGAAATGTTCAACATCCTTAGTCATCTGGGAAATGCAAATCAAAACTACACTGAGATTCCACCTCATACCAGTCAGAATGGCTAAGATCAGAAACTCAGGTGACAGCAGATGTTGGCGAGGATGTGGAGAAAGAGGAACACTCCTCCATTGCTGGTGGGAATGCAAGTTGATACAACCTCTCTGGAAATCAGTTTGGCGGACCCTCAGAAAATTGGACATAATACTACCTGAGGACCCAGCTATTCCACTCCTGGACATATACCCAGAAGATGCTCCAACATGTAATAAAAACACATGTTCCACTATGTTCATTGCAGCCATATTTATAATAGCCAGAAGCTGGAAACAACCCAGATGTCCCTCCACAGAGGAATGGATATAGAAAATGTGGTACATTTACACAATGGAATACTACTCAGCTATTAAAAACAATGACTTCATGAAATTTGTAAACAAGTGGATGGATCTTGAAAACATCAGTCTGTGCCAGGTAACACAGTCACAAAAGAATGAACATGGTATGTACTCACTGTTAAGTGGTTATTAGCCTAAAAGTTTGAAATACCCAAGAGTCACTTCACAGGAACAGTAGTACTGAGTACGAGGTCCCAGATGGAGGGCTTGGAGAAAGGACTGAAGGAGCTGAGGGAGTGTGCAGCCCCAGGGAGGTAGCAACACTGGCAACTGGCCTGACCCCCCATACTTCTGGAGACTGATCCACCAACTAAAGAATACACATAGAGGGACCCATAGTGCTGGCCACAAAGACTGCAGAGTAGTGTCTTGTTTCCCATCAGGGGGAGGAGAGGCCCTTGGGCCTGAGGGTGTTATATCCCCAGTATAGGAGAATGTCAAGGAGGGAAGATGAGAGTGGTGTGTGTGTGGGAGGGTTGGAGAATATGCCCATAGTGGCAGGGGGAGGGGGGAGGGAATGGGGAGGTTCCAAAGGGGAGATCTGGAAAGGGGAAAACAGTTGAAATGTAAATAAAATATTAAAATAAATAAATAAATAAATAAAAATTCCCTACACTTGACCATCTCCCAATCTGTAAAAAATAGCATCACTTTGCCAGAAGGAAGTCGCTTTTTTAATCTCTACTAAATAGCAAATTTTTCCACTTGCCAAAATGTGTCTACCGGATGTTTTCTTTTCCAGAATCAATAATTCAACAACCAACAGCAACGTTTTCCCTTCTTATAAAACTGTAAAGCAAATATTCCCTGTCCCACTATACAATAGGATTTGGGTGTTTCATGATAAAAATCAAACCAAACATTTCCTTTCTTTTCTGATTTCTTCATTGTACTCTGATTGGATTCAGATTTATAACAATACAAGGTCAAAGATTACTGAGCATATGTTTAACACCTCCAGAAAACATGGATAAATCTAAGGAATATTCAAGATGCCTTATCCAGATTAGAAAAGTGACAGTAGTATTGTTAAAATTCCAAGTTTCAAGGGTGTAGAAGTCATGTTACATGTGTAGTTCTCTTAAACAAAAACTCAAAAAAAAAAAAAAAAAACCTAAACAAAATTTTTTACCTCAGTCATATGACATGAACACCATCAAAAGCCATATACTTTGGGACTTTCTTTTTAATGTTAGTTTTCATTAAAAAACATTAATTTACTGGCTTTTTGTTACTAACATGCACAGAAACCCATCTAGCAAAATGAAAATTTAAAGCCAAAATGAGAATAATGTCACTTATTAAAAAAAAAAAAAAAGAACAAAAAATCCCTGCCAGCCCATAATCTCTGAAGCTGTATTTGACTATCAATATTTTATAGGTATAAAGTGTGCTGTACGAATATCCGTACATGGATATTACACTACAAAGAGGAATATCAAATGTGTCTATTGTTTGTTGTTCAAAGATATCATTAAACCATGAGAACCAGAGTTGCAACTCATACTGACATCTTAACCTATACAAAAATAGAACAGTTCTTCATGAATCTGAGAAAAATTAAAATATTTGATGATTTTTAAAGCTTCAATAATGTAAAGAAAAAGTCTGGAATATCTGATAAATAAAAGCATATTGTGACATTTTTGTGATATTACTTGTGGTAAATTGACCATCCTTGATATTGGTCTGTATGTTTGTGTAGATGACAACAAATATCAACACGGATAAATGGTTTACCAGCCAGTAATTTATTTTTGATCACTGCAACAGGATTTTTTTATGGGAGCCAATAGCAGTTATTTCTCAGGCTACTTACATGAAAATATGAGAATTTTCTTTAACATCTATATTGTTTATGAGGATTGCTTCTGTAATAGAATTCTGTATTCTCCTTTAAAATTGCTGTAAAGAATTTGCTAAAATTATGGATATATATATATATATATATATATATATCAAATATATCTGCTTTATCTCCCATGTTAAAGAAAATAAAGTTCAAAGTTCAATAATTAACTATCACTGAGTTTCTACAAGACTCTATTGATGTAAATAGTAACTTCATTTTTCTGATGCAGACTTACTTAGGTAGAAAATATGAAGAGAACTTACCAGGGACATGCTGCTAACAATGACAGTGTTGTACATATGGGCTTAGGAGATACATAGAATTATTGCCCACTCCCCCCCCCCATTTTTGAGGGGTAGAAATCATTAATGCAACCAGGTATGCTTCTTCAGTTAAGTTGGGCATGGCTTAGCGTATGATCCAGTATGACACTAGTAGTCTACTGGGCAAGATTAAACCTATAAGATAAATCTGTTATTTCTGTACATAGCTATTTATTCATCTAACAGATGAAGCTCACTACACAGTAAACATGCATAAATACATACTTGCAGTTTTATATTTCAAAACAATTCTGTGAAGGCCAGACTGCATAGAAGCAGAGCAGTGTTGAAGCTCAATGAATGTTTACTTCTGCAGTTCAGATGTGTACAACCTCATGTGTGGATTGACAGCAAATTTTCTATAATTTGGAAGATGTAAGGGGGCAATTTCTCTCTTAAAATAGAATTTCTTCAATAGGTGAGGGACTGTTTTCCTTAAACTGAACTAAAATTCAACCTTCAATGGAATTTATAATTAATTCACTGATTAAGCGCAGCCCTATATCCAGATAGAATATTTCTAATTCCTCTTTAGCTGAGAAAACTCAATGTTATCACTCTTTTATATGCTGTACTAAATTTTGCTCATATGGATTATCTTCATATATTCCAAATATATTGTTCTTGGTGGTAATGAGAGTTTGAATCTTCCATGTCTAAATTATGTGCTCAGTCACCCATGAGTATACCTCAGTAAAAGAACTCAATGACTGTGCAAATAAAATTTCAAGAGGTGATTCCAAGTATTTCCTTGAACAAGTAATCTACAACAGAGACTCTGTCTACAAAGATGGTTTTTAAGACAGAAGACATTGAAATCATTACTACTGGAAGTTTATTTATCTTTCTCAGAATCTCGTGATGCTCGATTGCTTGCTAGTTTCCTTTTTTGTAGGGTCAGTAGTCACTGTATATTAATTAAAAGCCTATATTTTCCCTCTCCTTTTAAGCTGAAGTCTTGTGCAAACATGATTTAGGACTATCAATGACATGTTCAATGAAAAAAGCAACCCATTTTGAACCCATTGAAGGTTATAAGTTTGAACACATGGTTTTACCAGAATATATATTGTATAAAATACTGAAAATATAATTTCATTTAAATTTTTCATTTTGATATAAACTACGTCAGGTTATGCTGAGACTGTGTGAAGCCTGTAATATTCTTGCTTGAGTATTTTAATTCAGACAGAATATTTTCTATTATTTGGATGTCTGGAAGGTATTAATTTTCCTTTAAAACAATACTTCTCTAAAAATAGAGTTCTATACTCATGTAAAATAACCTAGTTTTCCATTTGTCCTCCTAAGCCATCTTGTTTGATAACAGCCTAATCATTTCCTTTAGCCAATCTTTAGTAACACCACTACTTCCTAAGTTATCTTGTATGATTAAAACTATGTAGGATCTGCATATTATATGTTTATAGTATTTATATTACATATGTGTATTTATGTGTGCACTTGTGCGTGCATGTATTAAATGCCAATAGAAATTAAATTGTCCTTTCCTGTTGATCCTTTACTTTTATATTAACTTAATTCTGACACATAACAAGTCATATCTGCTCTGCCTATATCCATATTTTTCTTGGATACTGTGAAGTCTATTTTCATATTTTATTTCATCCTTCTCTGTTGCCCTATGCCAGATAACTGAGCTTCTTTTCTTGAGAGCTTTCTTTTCTTGCTTGATGTCCACTTTGACATCAATGGGAACTCACATGAGCAAATGAAAACTCTGGCAAGAATCTTTTTCAGAGCCCATCTAGGCAAGTTATATAAGTCTGGAAAAAGTCTTTGATTACTCAAGGAAATTCAGTGATTTATTGCTGCTAGGTATGCTGAGAGAGCCACATGGACTGTATTAACAATGTCTGAAAATAGTTTACACCGTCACACAAAAATGTCTCCCTATTTAGATCCTTTCTTTTACTGTACTAGTTCATTGAATCATCCTTTTATAAGTACATGGTTGCATAAAGTCTGTACAAAAATTATGCAAGTCAGCAGGAAAATATACTTTAATAGCAATTTTTAGTTAACTGGCTGATGCTTAGTTGTGTGATTAGGTGAAGATAGACAGGGTAGGGCCAGAATGACAAATTTAAGATGTTCTAGTTAGGAACAATATAAAGAATGAATGATGTTAAATGGCTTTTTAAAAACATAAACTGAAGTGTCTCTGAAAAATCATTTAGTTGAACTAATAGTTTATGCTTATATAGTGTGAAATGATTAGTTTATTTACTCACTCATGTCTATATCCATCTACTTCTATTCAGCTGTCTATTTAACAAGCAGTTAATGCTTCCCTAATATATCTGAGAAATGCTTCAACATACCAAAGTACATATAAACATGATTAGGAGAAATCTACATAGTGTGGTAATGAGGTACAGTGGTCAGGCAGCAGGCCTGCTATCAGAAAACTGAGAAGGCATTTGTATGGAAAGCAAACTAGATATTAGTCTATCACTTTACATATTCTATTAGTGTATTAATTATATAATAGGAAAATTATGAGAAAAAAGTGCAAAGTATGGAGATAAATAGGGAATAATAGATAAGGAGTTGGAAATTTCTTTAGGAATGTCTGTAAGTTGTATTTTTCTGTTTCAGTGATGTTCTTTTATCTAAGATTTTATGCTTGCAGGAACAATATTTCTGACTATAATTACACCAATGTCATAGTCTATTTCTAGTCCTTGAGTTGGTAGGGAGACAGAGATTGATTCAATTCTCTTTTCAATTCACACATGATTTTCAAATTCACACACTGGTTTTCTTGAACAAGAGCAAGTCAAAAGACTGGTCATTCCTAAGGACCTCTGTCAGGTAGAATACTTCACAAAGGAGGATGCTTCCACGCCAGTGCACTCCTTCAATCTCCAGTGTGTTCATCACAGGCAAAGGATGTATTTACAGAGCTTATAGAAATTATCAGAAGCCTCTACCTGCAGTGTCACCCTATCTTTGCTTAGATCTCTTCTCAAGAAACAATTTCTACCCTGTCCAAAGAATACTGCTTTGTTGAAGTTGTTTCACTTTGTTTCACACAATTCTTTTTGGGATGTTTTGGAACAAACAATTTTTCTTTATATATATATATATATATATATATATATATATATATATATATTTGATTTGGAGGTGATAAAATTAACTAGACTGATGTTTGACTTCCATTATATGTATCAAATGTTCAAGTTTCTAAAGCAACAAAATTTTATGGAGATAAAACTTGAAACCTTAAAAGAATATGTAACTAATTAGGAACTCTGTTAAGTTTGATAGGACTCCTCCCCAGTAAGAAAACAGGTTCCGTCTTCAATTTCCTATTACTAACCACCTGAATCACTCTAATTGTATTCATAATAGAAAACACTTTATCTAAATATGAAATTTACCTAGTTTGATTTTAAATATGCTAAAAGTGGTTCCTAATCTTAACTAGCCATTATGATCAATTGATACAATAAAGAATTATTTTTGTGTACCTCTCAACATAAGAACCTATTAAAATTTTGTCTAATATTCAACTGTCAAAAATTAAGCCATCTTAAGCAATAAGATGAGCTCACTATTTCCTTCCTCCCTTTTCACTTCCTCCCTCCCTCCTATTTCTCTCCCTCATTCCCTTCCTCCCTTCCTTCCTTCTATCCTTCCTTCCTTTTGGCTTTTAATCATGGAACAATATTATCTACTACAGATCCACAAAGATAAAATATGATGTATGCTCATAAATCAGGCCATCCAGGCCAAAACATAGTCTGACTTTCTTATTGTTTTACATGACACTTTTTAAGCCAGTGTATACTGGTTTTAGTTTCCAAACAGCCATACAAATATCAAGGGTGGAAAAGGTCTATCAGAGAATGAACATGTAGTCAGAATGTTCCCTATTCTAAACACTCAGAGCTACCCTAAGAGCAACTAAGCTCCTTCTTGTGTATTGTTCAGAAGGATGGACTCATTTGATAAAAATTAACATATGTCAAATGATATTCTATACATCCTAGTGAAAATATTGACATTCTGTAATTTCTATATTTCTAGTGTGTAGCATTTTATGCATTATTGTATTAAGAACACTTACTTATTCATGGGGATTCATGCACTGAGAATTCTTGTTAGAAAAATTGTTTTGTGGTTGCTTTTGTAAAGTATCATCATTTCAAAGATTAAAGAGCCTTAAGGGCATGTTTCTCAACATAGGATTGTATGATTCATTGTGCAAGCAGCATGTCCTTGTAGAAAGGACAGATCGTTCAATAAGGTCACTAACCAGGGTTTGAGATCAAGCCTATAAGAGCATGACAAGTCAGACATTCTGTGCACACAGCCAATAATCAGAGGCGCACAAACTAATGCATTTAAATCAAAGGTGGGGGGAGTTACTCAAATTCAGCTGAAATGAGCAATTTCACTTCTCTGCCTTCAAAAACAGTTCTTGTACAGTCAAGTGGCCATGAAATATTGCAACAAAATTCTTAAGGTATTTGATGGCAGACAGAAATGTAATAGTGGAATCTGAAATGCCAGCTGTGTTTCAGTCTCTAGTTCCTGATCTGGTTTCTAGTTAGCTTTCCTTTCTTTTTATATAGCTTCCTGCAAGTTATATCTGAGAATATGACACAAAAACCATGCTTAGTCGGGCAGTGGTGGCACACGCCTTTAATCCCAACACTTGGGAGGCAGAGGCAGGCAGATTTCTAAGTTCGAGGCCAGCCTGGTCTACAGAGTCAGTTCCAGGACAGCCAGGGCTATACAGAGAAACCCTGTCTCGAAAAACCAAAAAAAAACAAAAAACAAAAAACAAAAAAAAACAAAAAAACAACCAACTATGCTTATGCCTAGAGAGGAATGGGTGGACCAACTTAACTAATCAGTGCACTTTCCACACCTTATCATTTCCTCCCATCCTAATAAGACATTATTAACTTGTGGATATGTTTTATTGAATCCTATAACACAATGCTATCTCTCTTTCTATTTTCTTTTTTTATTGGTTATTTTATTTATTTACATTTCAGATGTTATCTATCCCCCTTCCTGGTTTCCCTTCTGCAAAACCCTTATCCTGTCCCTCCTCCCCCCTGTTTCTATGAGGGTGTTCCCCCACTTATCCACTCACCCACTCCCACCTCACCACCTAGCATTCCCCTATGCTGGGGCATCGAGCCTCCACAGGACCAAGGGGTTCCCCTCCCATTGTTGCCAGAGAAGACAATCCTCTACTACATATACAGGTGGAGTCATGGGTCCTTCCTTGTGTACTCTTTGATTGGTGGTACTATCTCTCTTCTTAAGAGCCCCCCTCCTTCCATTAAGTGCCAAGATTTACAGCTTGCCTATTCTATTGTTTTTGTTTGTTGTTTGTTTCTGAAATGACAATGAAATGGTCCCTGACCTTCCTTCTAAGTCTGATTTAAAATTATTGGTAGTATCCACAAAAGAAACAATTTCCTTTGGAATTTGTATTGTTAAGTAACTAGTTAAATAACTAGAAGGTTTTGAGGACATTGGTGCAGGACTCCTTCACTCAGAATAAGCAGTGGGAAACCAAAGACTGAGCTGCAGGAGTTAATCACTGGTCAGAACAAAAGGACCTGAATTGTACTTCTAACCTCCAAAGAAGTGCCCCCTGGAAGGCTATTAATAAATAACTGCTCCCAGGTATATAAAACCTCTCAGACTACTATCCAGAAGAAGGCTTTCTGATCGATAATAAAGCCATGCCATTCCACATTACATGTGAATAAGCTCTACTTACAGAGTTGGTCTGAACAGCTCTGTTGATAATTGGGACAGGACAAAGATCTTCAGTGGAACTTTATTATGCTAGAGAGTTTGGAAACTATTATAAAACCTATATAGGATGCAAATGAACAATGAAATTTTAGCCATTATTTGCTCTTATACCTTGAGAAAGTACTCTACACTAAATTCTCCATTTTCACACTATACTCTGTATGTTTTTAAACAGAAGTCATAAGATCTAAGAAATGAAGGGAGCCAAGACTGAGTCTTCAGTCACAAATCTCAACATTATGTCCAGGATGGTCATGGTTTCAGAGTTATCTTTGAATTTACCCATGATTTTTGTTCTGCTTCTCATTTTGGTATTTTAGTTTTGATTTTATCTTTACAAATTGTTGAAGCTTCAAGATTTTCCTGCTTGTTTTTCTCAGCTCTTCAAAATGGCTACTTTACTATGAGAATAAGTAGGCAGGCTAGTTGCATTTTTAAGAAAACTGGACATAATACATATTACTTTTGGGAAGTTAGATAGGAGTACGGAGACTCTAGAGTTACTTTTTATTATTTTATTTTGTCTTTTGTATTATTTTATTTTGATAAATCCATAATTCCTTTAGAACTGAAAGGGCTATTCTACAAACTATATGCAGATTAATTCTGCTTTAAATCAGTACTTGAGGGACTGCTATTGAAATAATTAGTATTATTTTCTGAGGTATTTGGCTTCTATTCCAATTACCTGGAGGATCTCTTTGCAGATTCTTGGTGCCCTCTAAACATCTTAGGTTACTGAGTTTTTGAGTTTGAAACCAATAGGGCATTATTGCATGCACACACGATTGAAAACATATTCTGCCTCTGTTATTTAGTGGTGAACTGGTTAAAGACAGCGTTGTGTCTCATTTCAATGTGTCAGTGTTATTTGTTCCTGAAAACAGCTCTCTCTTGTCATCACAAAAGAAGGCTCTGCTTTTCTCATATTATTCAGGACGAAATCTCAGTCGGAAATGGAGGAAAGCATCAATAATTAATTAGACATAAATTATTCCTAATCTACACACAATGCCTAATCCCTGGTTCACAGGAATGCAAATTGTGCTTCAAAAATAATATGTTAACAAGTCATTTTTCTTAAAAGGACAGGTTCCCAAGTTCAATGCAAAATAGAGCAAATATGCCAAGCCCATTTCAGGGACACGATTGGCAGAAGGTGTATCTAGGGAGCCAAAACTATGGAATGAAAATGCCCACACAGGATACTTGCCTTCAGCTCAAAAAACAAAACAAAACAAAAAACACAACAACAACAACAAAACCCTAGTCTATTGTGAGTATTTTCCAATTCTCCGAGAAACATAAGTATTATTGGAAAACTATACTGATATTTTCTTTACTATGAAAACTTAAATGATGAATGCACAAGATGATGACATTAAAGTTAGATTTTCTTCACTTTAATAGGATCAAAACTATCACAAAAATATAAACAAATGTGATGACTATTATAAATACCTGTCATCTGATAAAAGGCTCATACCGCAGGGATCATGTGAAGCCATCAGGCCTAATCACATAAAAGATGTCATCTGCCACCTCCATCGATTCCAATGGGTCTAATGACTGTCATTGCCATATGAGGCTTCTTTTGACTTAACTGTCCCTCTACAGGTCCAAGGCTATATATGTTATACATATCATGTCAGAATTAATAAAGGACTCATTCATAACAGAGAAATATAACATCACTCATTTCTGAAAGCATGAGGATTTTTCTGACCTAAATTATTGCAATACATGTGGAATTCCCTCCATATGTCAGGTCTCCTAAAAGCTGTAGTTAAATATATTATTGTTCAAAACACCTTTTCACCCTATTCTATCACTTAGTACAGTTACTTATTCTATGCAATGGCTCTAAAAATGTTTTAAAAATTTTTTGTGGAATTCCACTCAAAATTTGACCCTCATGAAATTTTGCTTGGAATAACATAAAATAAGTAAACATCACTCTGTGTTCTACAAATTCTACAAGCTATACAACTGCTAGGCTGAGGGATATTTCTTTTTATGAATCTCTCTTATCTTTCTCTTAGGCATGATAGCTTATTTTTATTAGTCAGATTTCATGACACTTCTTTTGGGCAGTTGAATCACTTGTGCAGCACAGGATTCTGGCAACCTATGGTATCCTCCAATCCATCACCTACATGAGAACAGCTGAGCAGGTCCACTGGTCTGAGTGCCTTCTTGGTGCACAACTCCTTCAGTTTTGCTTCTTTTTCTGTGTCTTTTATTTTCTGGTACTTTCTACCATGCTTTGCCTTTTTTATTGTTTGAATTGCTTCACAGAATGAGTTAAGAAGTATACTGGTATTTATTCACAGTGGTCTAATGTATTCTATCTTCAACTTGCTGTTATAATTTAAATATGTGGTAACTGACTTCCAGCCTGGAGTAGCTGGCTATATTCTTTTCCAAATAAAATGATTCACACTGGTACGTTTGGGTAAATGAACAAGGGACATTTAACACTGCAAATCATACATGCAGACTCAACAGAGCTGTGGGACATGGGGCACTTGCAGCATTCATATTAAAGTGGTACGGTGAGTTTCTACTGCTATTATTTCTTCTTCTATATGTGTTTTCCTCTAAGGACTTTATAGATAAAGTTACGAATATAACAAAGTAAGTTTGACATTGGTGAGCCTCTTGGCAACTATACTTCCCTAATGCTGTCAGAACCCACTATTACTCCTAATATACACTGGATCCTTTACAGACTCTCAAAGTACTTGCATAGCTTACACTATCTCAGAAGTCTACAGAGCAATGTAAAGTTCTTCAGCCATGCAACTTTTTTTTCTGAAAAATTCAAATTTAAATTTTTTTCTTTTTTATTACATTATTTTATTTATTTACATTCCAAAGGTTGCCCCCTTCCTGGTCCCCTTCTCAGAGTTCTTTACCCCATCAGCTCTCCCTTTATATCTGAGAGGGTGCCATTCCCCACCTGAATCTCACCCCTGTATCATCTCCCTTCACTGAGACATCAAGTCTCTATAGTATTAGACACATCTACTCCCACTGAGGCCAGACAAGTAAGCCCTCTGGTACATATGTGCTAGGGGTCACAGACCTGCCCAAGTATGCTCCTTAGTTGGTGGCTTAGACTATGAGAGCTTGAGGTATCTGGGTTAGTTAATAGGGTTGTTCTTCCTATGGGGCTACAATCTCCTTCAGCTTCTTCAATCTTTCCTCTACCTCTTCCATAGGAGTCCTCTACCTCAGTTCAAGGCTTAGCTGTAAGTATCTGCATCTGTCTCAGTCAACTACAGGTAGAGCCTTTCAGAGGACAACTATGCTAGGTTCCTGTCTCCAAATACAACGTGGCATGAATAATAATGTCAGGGTTTGGTGCCTGTGCATGAGATGGATATGAAGTTGAGACAGTCATTGATGGCCTTTCCTTCAATCTCTGCTCCATTTTGTGCCTGCATTTCCCTCAGACAGGAACAATTCTGGGTCAAAGTTTTGAAAGTATGTGGGTGGTCCCATCCCTCTACCAGAGGCCCTGTCTATTTACTCGAGGTGGTCTCTTTATGTTCCACTCCCCACTGTTGGACATTTTGGCTAAGGTCATCCCCATTGAGTCCTGGGAGCCACATCCAAGGTCTCTGGGACTTTCTAGATGTGGCTGCTACACCCTACTCCCACAGCTCTCCTGGTCCTCTGGGCTTCTTCCATATCTTTGCCCCTACCTGATCATGCTCCCTTTTTCCCTTCCCCTTCCCTTCTCCCATCCAGGTCCCTCCCTCCCTCTGCTTCCTGTAATTATTTAGATTCCCCCTTCTAAGTGGAATTGAAGCATCCTCACTTAGGCCTTCCTTCTTATTAATCTTCTTATAGGCTATAAGTTGTATCTTGTGTATTCTGTACTTTTTGGCCAATTTCCACTTAACAGATGCGGATACTTACAACTACACATTGAACTGAGGTAGAGGACCACTATGGAAGATCTAGAGGAAGGATTGAAGGAGCTGAAGAAGATTGCAACCTCATAGGAAGAACAACCCTACTAACCCTATTAACCCATGTCTTTTGGGGTCTGGGTTAAATCAATCATGATATTTTCTAGTTCCATCTATTTGACTGCAAAATTCATGCTGTGTTCATTTTTAATAGCTGAAGAGTATTGCATTGTGTAAATGAAGTACATTTTCTGTATCCATTATTCAGTTGAGGGACATCTGGGTTGTTTCCAGTTTCTGGATATTATGAATAAAGCTGATATAAATGTAGTTGTACAGGTGTCCTTTTGGAATGGTAAAGCATTCCAAAGGAATATATGTCCAGGAGTAGTATAGTCGGGTCTTCAGGTAGAACTAATGGTCATCTTACCTAAAGCAATCTACAAATTAAATGTAATCCATATCAAAGTCCAACACAAGTCTTCATAGAAAGAGCAATTCTCAACTTCATATGGAAGACAAATATTCTAAGATAGTGAAAACAATTCTCAACAATAAAAGATCTTCTGGGGGAATCACCATCTATGACCTCAAGTTGTACTATGGAGCAACAGTGATAAAAAATAAAAAAACTGTATGGTATTCATAGAAAGACACATTGATTGACAGAAAAGAATTGAAGATCAAGAAATAAACCCACACACCTATTGTCACTTGATCTTTGCCAAAAATGCCCAAACCATAAAATAGGAAATAAAAAACATCTTCAATGAAATGTATAACTGGTGGTGTGCATGTAGGAGAATGCAAATTGATCCATATTTATCACCTTGTCTAAAGCTCAAGTCCAAGTTGATCAAGGACCTTCACATAAAACCAGATATACTGAATCTAATAGAATAGAAAGTGGGAAATAGCCTTGAATGCGTTGGCACGGGAAAATATTTTGAACAGAATACCTATGGTTCAGGCTCTAAGACCAACAATTGAAAAATAGGAACTCAAGAAACTCAAAAGCTTCTATAAGGCAAACAGAGGACATTGTCAATAGGACCAAACAGAAACCTACAGAATGGGAAATGATGTTTAATAACCCTATGTTTGACAGATGACTAGTATCCAAAACATATAAAGAACTCAAGAAGTTAGACCCTAGCAATCCAAATAATCCAATTAAAGAATGTGGAACAGGACTAAACAGAGACTTTTTAACAGAGGAATCTTGAATGGGCAATAAGCACTTAAGGAAATGTTCAATATCCTTAGTCATCAGGGAAATGCAAATCAAAACCACCCTGAGATTCCACTTTTCACCAATCAGAATGGCTGAGATCAAAAGCTCGAGTGACTGCACATGCTGATGAGGATGTGGAGAAAGAGGAATACTCCACCATTGCTGGTGGTTTTGCAAACTGGTACAACCACTCTAGAAATCAATCTGGTAGTTCCTCAGAAAACTGAAAATAGTTCAAACATGAATGTTTAAAAACAAGTTTCTATTTTCTAAGAATATCTTATGAGAGTATATCAATGACTTTGGTTCTAGAATGAAGCTGAAAACAGAAGCTATTAAAATATAATCCAAACATCATAATGACTTAAACTTTATCAACAGTAACTATAACTTAAATTAAACAAAACAATGAATAATATCTTTATAATTACTTATACACTTTAAATTTTTTGTTAAACATTTACTCTTATATCACAACAAGAATATATGAAAATATTAGACTAAATAGTTCATCAGTAGTTTATATATAGAACACAATGTCAAAGGCAATTTCTTCTTTGGAGTATGAATTTTGTTATAGTTTATCTATCTAATTGTATAAGTCTTTCTAAAATTCAGATTAGAATCCTTTAGGAATTAAAATGAACTAAAACAGATTCTGATTTCATGTAGAATTTCAAGTTTTCTATGATGCAAAAAAAATCAATTAAGATAACATAGTTAATGTTCACTTATTTCTATGATACATGACTGCATCATAGCTAAGTCATACAAGCAATGTTCTTTTGTCATTTTAGATAATAAGTTCAAACAAAGATAACAAAATTGGATATAACTTTCTTCCTGGCTATTTTCTAAGATTATTATAAGTGCAATGTTTCTAATCAAATTCTTGGTTTCTTTAAAAATGTATTGCAGATCTCTTAATAGCAGAAATATTAATTATATAGCTTTCATTATAAAGGAAATTTTGATGCTGTAACATTCATTAACAAATTAAGTTATAATATCACCTCTGGTGGAAAACAGCTATGTAAAGCCAAAGTGACTTTTTATCTAGACAATATCGTACATTCTTTTCTGGAGGAATGAGAGACAATCGAATTTACCTCACACCAAGTTTATTTAGGATGTCTGTCCCAGGTAACTGGGCTTTAATTGTCCTAAAACAATGTGAGAAACTTAGGGACCAAGAGTCTAAGTGTGGCATGTTTAGGCCACACTTAAGGAAACTCATGATTCTGTCCAAAGTGTTCAATACTTAAACTAAAAAATGACAGAAAGTTTTTCAAGAACTCCATGTCTATAAGTTGTTTAAGGAACTGAAACTGACTCTCCCAGAATGTTATGTTCACCAGTTTTGTTTTGCATGTTTTTAAAAGTTACAACAGAAAATCCCATATACAAATATTTCTTACATAAACTATGCTTGGGAATTGATGACATAGCTCACAGCAGGACTACAGATCTCAACAAACTCTGTCATTTAATTGAGTACCAATTGACCTCACAGTAGACTCTTGTAATCAAACCCCAACTCAGCGGATTTTATAACTACTTGGGTACCTAAAATCCTATTCAAAGAAAAATATATACCAGTGACAAACAACCTTAAAAATTCCAGCTTAGTCTGCTGTGGTTGTGTAGGACTATAATTCAGCTGCTAAGGTGACTGAAGCAGAAAGGCTGCAAGCTCAAAGCCTGTTTGGATTATATTATAAGTTCAAGACAAACCCTGGCAACTAAGATCCTGTTTCAAAATGAATTGTTTTAAGATTCTGGAAATTTACTTCACTGGCAGAGTGCAAGATTCTTTACCCTGCTCCCCCCTCCCCCACTCCACAACAAAATATAGGCATTTCTGGTTTAAAGAGCAGAAGTTCACTTCCCCATAGTTCCACAGTCGAAGAGGAGATGCTGGCTAGTTTAGTTGCATGCAAAGATGTGAAAACATTCTTTCCTTGGGTGTCAGATGTCGGAGTCCTCAGTGTCCTCATTGACTTTTCTCAAGGAATATATACCTCAAATAGAAGATAACCTACCTCTTCCAATGAAACTAATAATCTCACTGTGAAGGTGCTTTCTACCCATCCCCAAAGCCTCATTTCTGATGGTCACCATGGTAGAGACTAGAACCTGGGCACTGGATGAAAGAGGCCCAGATATTGAGTCTATAACATGTCATTCCAGAGTGAACTGTTATTTGATTATGACCTATTTACAAAGTAACTCCACCTATAACTTATCATAGCCTCCAGTCTAGTTGTTCCTTTGCTGGCAGCCTGCTCTGTGAACAACTAGTCTGAATGCATAGGGACTACAAACTGTCTTGGAAGTGAAAAGACATGATTTCTAAAATGAATTTTGGGAAGACAGTTCTATCATATTCATGGTAGATTTTCAAAAAGTGAAAATATCTCCTTTATGTTATGCAAAGTTGTTTTTGCTTGGTCTCTGGGGGTCTACGAGGTACTCACTAAGCATGTCTACAATAAGGACCATATCCAGATAGGCTTCTGGTTTCCTCTGCCTTCATTCCAGAACATCCTCTTCAGAGCTTCTGTGTGTTTACTCTAGACTTCTTTTCCAACCCTTGGACTTAAGACTTTCCAGGAAATATTATCCATTTCAAACTCAAGTCTCTGCTATGTTTTCTTTTTACTCCTAGGTCCTTTGTAAACCTTTTGTTATGTATTCAAACCATACAATCAGGGGAGTGGGGTATTTTACAATCATGAAAAAGACAAGATTTTTATCTTTAACCATATACAAAATAGAACTTTGTTTGTTAAATTCTAAACAAATTCAATCTGCAATTTCAGTTTTAATAGGATTATTCTACAATGTAAATCCTAGCTATAAGAAGTTCTTAATAATATTTTTAGTAAACCTCATTCTACCAGAACCCACAATATATTTGTATGTTGAGTTTCAGTAACAATATAAATCTACCATGTTTTTTTCAAGATAAATGCACCCTTAAATTAAATGGTGGCCCAATCTCAAGTTGAAAGGCGAAGACCGAACTTGGATGTCACTAAACAGTCCACCCAGAGTGCTTTTCTCCTCTACTTTCTTAAAGTTCCCAGTGCACCTGCCAGTGCAGTGATTAATGCAGAAACGGGAAAGATGCAATACTGCACATAATTGATGGCACAGCAAAAGGAGAAACCTACAGAAAACCCCAAGCTGGGAACTTATTTTATATCATTCTCTATTGCTACTCAGTCATGAATGCTGCAGTGATTCATTTCCAGTACTTTCAGATCTCTTGGTATTTGTAACATACTCAGAAGCAGATGCAAATTGATTGCTCAGCTCTAGCTCTTTTTTTCCCCCTTAGTTAACTTTTATTTTACTAATATTTAACAACACCTTTACTATTGCTTATACATAACTTTTATTTCTGCTCATGGAAAGAAAAGAGAAATTAACCACAAGATCACATAACATACTGTTTTGTAATCATTGTTTTAGAATTACAGCAGTTTCCTCTTCTAACGTGGAAGACAATGTGCATTATTTACATGATAAAGTAATACTACATGTTCTTGGAACTGAATTATTACAGGATGCTTTTCAAAGAAATATACAGGCACTGAAAACTATAGTGTATTTTTGAAGCACAAGTTTTAGTAAGCATTGTGTAATAAGCTGTAAGACAGAGTGGAGTTTCCCTCGACTTTAGTAGCTATGACTTAATGGATAATAATATGCTTTTAGAATATTTTCTACATATTTTAGAATATCTTACACAAATACTGTATCTACATTATTTCTACCCTTTTTTCTACCTTTTCCAACTCCTCTAATACCCCTAATTCCCTTTCAAATTTATGACATCTTCCTATTTCTTGTTTTATGCACATACACACACACACAAATACAGTGTCCTAGAGCAGATGGGTTGTTTCTCTTTTATCAGCTATTAATTGCCTGTATCTCTTTGTCTAGTGATAAGACCACATGGATTTCCCTTGTCCACATTCTCATGTCTAATGGTATCATCATTGTTGGACATGTTCAGACAATAATAATGGCCAAAGTTTATTCATTCATTTACCCTGTCAGGTCTAACTAACATGATATAAAAAGAAATTTAAATTATAAGATCTGTGAGGTAAAATAAAAGATTATATGCCTGAATTTCGGTAAGAAGCATTACTCTAAACTTATCACGATCCATTTTGCTTTTATATGTATCTCATTTAATGATAAACTCTCCAACAAATTCTAATTCTCATGTACACACCTTGTATAATACCTCTTTCTTTTGGGGTAAATAAGATTTGTGACGTTTCTTACCAGCTGAATATGAGAAGAGTTCTTTACTAGATTATGTTACATGGAGAAGATATTGTCATTCAAATTATTATGTTATGTTATATTAGACTCCATATCAACAAATGTAATTTTTTCTGACTTGATTAAGTGGTAAGCCATATAAAGAATTTTAGATAGAAAGAAATCATGGCACTCCTTAGAATATAAAATCACTAAAATATCATAAATAAGCTGAGAACTTCAACCATGTAATTAAAAGCATATTAATTCCATCAACAATGTGCTCAAGCTTACATATGTCTTCTCTGCTGAAGCCTGCACAATGTTGATAGCCTGGCATCTTCACTGAAACTTTATGACAGTAAGTTCAACTCAGTCATATTCAGTAGTATTCTGACATAACAGAAACTATCAGAAATATTTATTCACCACCAATAGTTGGGCATAATTATCTGGGAACATAAAATTAATGCATGCCAGAATTTCAATTATATAAAGAGTCAGAATTTCCAGCTTACAAAACTCATCTCACCTGAGACCACTACCATTCTGATTGTATTCTTTAATTCTCAACAACAAACTATTGTTTTTTATACAATTTACTGATTATGTGTTTGGGACAAGCAATTGAGGAACACAGTAAATAGAATACTTAGAAAACTCACTATTGGGTCTTAAGTATATATTAAAACATGTTGAATGATGAAATAGCAAGAATTAGGAAATATTAAAATATGTGTAAAGAGAAACATATGTAAGTCTAACAGCAGATACTACATTACAAAGAAAGGATAACAACTTTAAGACATACTAGAATACAGTACACAAAGCAAAGTGAAATAAGTTATGGTCAGGGGTTACTTACAAGAGCTGCAATGCTTCAAAGACAGCTGCATCATCAGTATCCACCCAAGCATAGATGACAGTCCACAAAGGTTGCAATCTGAAGCACACTGCATATCCTGCACACAGCACAACAGATTGGACAGTATTTTTTTTTCTGATGTCTCATTTGATCTGAGCTGCTTCCTTGAAATTCAGCTTGCTAGAGAATCTTCTAGGCAGCTTAGATATTCTGTTTCTTTTGGGCTGCTAGACTGATACTGATCCCTATTTCTTCAAGGAGGCTGGGATTATCTGAGAGTGACTCTCAATAGTTTTTACACTGTATTCTTTAGGAGTGAGAAGCCTAGTGAATCTGGTTCATTTCAGGGACTTCCTAAAGCTATTTTTGTGTTGTTTACTTCTGGTGTTAAAAAGCTCCTCAGTAGAATGAGGTATTTTACATAGTAAAACATTCTGTTGTTTTACCTCATTTTTACCCCCTATGGTTTAAAAAATTGCCTCCAAAAATAGAATGTTTTAATATCAGAAGAAATTGCTACACAAGAGAGGCATAGCAGAGGCAGAAATAATTTTTAAGACATGATGGGCAAGTCTTCTTTCCAAATTCACATAAAACAAAAAGCTATCAATGTGAGAACAAAGAACATGAATTCAATGCACACAGAAGTAAAAGTATAATGCAATTTTACTTTTCTGAAATTCCTAAAGATAACAAAGAGCAAAAAGCAGTATTTTACATGCTAAGAGGAAAAAAAAAATAGATCACAGGTTCTATATCCAATGGATATGTCCTTCAAAATTGAAGGCAATGGGAATGTTTAAGGATGCAGCAAATCTTAGAGAGTCTATTACCAGAAAACCTACATTAAATTATATTATAAGAAAGTTATCTAAACAGAAAGAAAGATAAAGATAGATAATTGTGTATGCATCAATAAATTGAAAGTAACAAAATGAGATAAAGGAATAAGTTATTTTAACTGCTAAGTTTATGGAAATTTATTATGAAATAATAGAGAACTAATACATTAACTTTTAAAATCTTATAAACAATGTTAAACTCAGTAACAAAGAGCACCTTGACTTTAAATGGCATAATCTCAATTTCTCACTAAAACAATATACTGTTCCTCAGAATAATGACAAGTCATAAGTTTGTCATAGGCAGACAGGCATACACATATGTGCACACATACTCAAATGCACACATACATAATTACACACCTCAACTACCTTTTAAAAATATTTAATTAAAGATAATAATTTAAATTAAAAATATTAGCATATTGTGTGGAGTTTTAACATGAGTTGAATATATCACAACAAAAGTGAAAAAGAGAGAATTGAAGTTCACAAAGATAGGTGTCTATGATATGATACTCTTTGGGGTGTTATTTATACTATTTGAACTTAGTCTATAATAAATTAAGGATGCATATTTGAATAGTAAAGCAACAATTAAAATATAAACAGTTGGATTTTTTAAAAATCTTTTATATGACAAATTTAAAAAACAGAAAATATGGGAGAAATAGAATACAGATATGAGGATTTCAGATTTATAAAAATACTCTACTAATAATCATATAAATATACTGGAATAGAACTGAAGACCTAGAATTGAACCAACACACCTGTGGTCACTTGATCTTTGTCAAAGAAGCTAAAACCATCCATTGGGAAAAAAAGACAGCATTTTCAACATATGGCACTGGTTTAATTGGCAGTCTGCATGTTGAAGAATGCAAATTGATCCATACCTATCTCCTTGCACAAAGCTCAAGTCCAAGTGGATCAAGGACCTCCACATAAAACCAGATATACTGAATCTAATAGAAGAGAAAGTAGGGAAGATCCTTGAATAGTTGGGCACAGGGGAATACTCCCTGAGCAGAACACCAATGGGTTATGCTTTAAAAGCAACAATCTACAAATGGGACCTCATAAAATTGAAAAGCTTTTGTAAAGCAAAGGACACTATCAAAAGGACAAAACAGCAACCCACAGATTGGGAAAAGATCGTTACCAACCCTACATCTGATAGAGGGCTAATATCCAAAATATACAAAGAACTCAAGAAGATAGACTCCAGAGAACCAAATAACCCTATTAAAAAGTGGAGTACAGAGCTAAATAGAGAATTCTCAGCCAAGGAATCTCCAATGACTGAGAAATAAAGGAATGTTCAACATCTTTAGTCAACAGGGAAATGCAAATCAAAACGACACTGAGATTTCACCTCATACCATTCAGAATGGCTAAGATGTTGGTGAGGATCTGGAGAAAGAGGAACACTCCTTCATTGCTGGTGGGACTACAATCTAGTAAAACCACTTTGGAAAACAATCTGGTGATTCCTAAGAAAATTGGAAGTAGTTCTACCTGAAGACCCAGCTGTACTGCTCTTGAGCGTATACCCAAAAGATGCTCTATCATATAACAAGGACAGATGCTCCACTATGTTCATAGCAGCCTCATTTATAATAGTCAGAAGCTGGAAACAACACAGATGTCCCATAGCAGAAGAATGGATTTAGAAAATGTGGTACATATACACAATGGAGTATTATGCAGCAATTAAAAACAATGACTTCATGAAATTCACAGCAAATGGATGGAATTAGAAAATATCATCCCGAGTGAGGTAATCCAGACACAAAAGAACACACATGGTATGTACTCTTTAATTAGTGTATACTAGCCCAAAGGCTCACAACATCTTCTGATACAACCGACAGACCTTATGGAAAGTAGAAAGAAGAAAGACCAGGGGGTGGATGCTTCAGACCTGCATTGAGGGGGGGTCCAGGATGATTGTGAGAGGTAGAAGGAGAGGGGGACAAGGGAGGGATACAGAGGTTCAGGAAATTGAACAAAAAATGGGTAGCAAGGAGGATGAGGAACTGGGGATAGCCACTGGAGGGTCCCAGATACCAGAGAAATGTGAGACTCCTAGGACCGAACAGGATTGACACTAGCCATAATGCGCAGAGAAGGGGGAGATACAACCTGTGAAGACCATCTCCAGTAAATAGGCATGGTTCCTGGGTGAAGAATGGGGTCACACGCCCATCTCAAAGATTTTTAACCCAGAAATGTTCCTGTACAAAGGAAGAGGGAAGACAAAAGATGGAACAAAGACTAAGGAAGGGCCAACTGAGAATGGCCCCACTTGGAGATACATCATGTCTGCAGACACCAAACTCAACACTGTTGCTGTGGTCATGAGGCACTAATGGACAGGAACCAAGTGTGGTAGTTCCTGGGGAGATCCGGCCAGAAACTGACCAATGTAGATGCGGATGCTTGGAGCTGATCATCATACTGAGCTCAGCAAACCTGGTTGGGTGCTGGCAGAAGGACTGGAGTACCAGAGGGTTATTGCAATCCCAATAGAAGAACAATATAGGCTGGCTTGACTTCTCAGTTCTCTCAAAGTCTAGACCACCAACCAAGGAGTATACCTGGAGGTATCCATGGATTCAGATACATATGTAGTAGAGGATGGCCTTGCCCAACAGTGACAGGAGGGGAGGCCCTTGGTCCTGGGGAGGTTGGATGTCCCAGCATAGGGGGATGCGGGAGCAGGAAAGTATGGGTGGGTAGGGGAGCACTCTCATACAGGCAAAAGGGAAGGGAGAGAGCAGATGTGGGATGGGGGATTGGTGGAGGGGTAACTGGGAAGTAAGATATCATGGGAAGGGGTATTGGTGGAGGGGGTAACCAGGAAGTGGGATGTCATTTGAGATATAAGCTAATGGAATGATTAATTTTTTAAAAAATTAAATAAAAATAAAAAATATAAATAAATAAATAAATAAAT
Source organism: Rhynchomys soricoides (assembly GCA_019843965.1). NCBI lineage: Eukaryota > Metazoa > Chordata > Mammalia > Rodentia > Muridae > Rhynchomys > Rhynchomys soricoides. The sequence continues at coordinate 4,430,514 of JADRCH010000140.1, forward strand.
AAATAAATAAACAAACATTCTAGACAATTCAGATCAGAAGCAGAAGTTACCCAACAGGATATAAAACCACCTAACTCTAAGCTTCCTGCAAGACAAGCTCTATAGTACTTATTTATTTTGCTAAACATTAGAACGATAGGGCTGTATAATGGCTCAGCAGGGGAAGTACTTTCTATATTAGTATATGAAGTGAAGTTCAGATTGCCAGCACTCACACAAATGCAAAATGGGCATGGCAGCTGTTCTCATTTCTCTTCTGTTGCTGTGATAAAATACTCTGACCAAATGCAATTGATAGGAAAAGGATTTATAGTGCTTACACTTCTAGCTTACAAACATTCATTGAGAAAGTCAGAGCAGGAATTCAAGGTAGGTACTTGAAAACCGAAACCTGACCTGCTTGCTGTCTGGTATACCTCACTCACAGGTATATGTTGTACTAGCTTTCTCATACAACCAATGACCACCTGCCTAAGATTGGTACTGACCCCAGTGATCTGGCTTCTCCTGGATCAATTGATAATGAAGACAAACCTTCAGACATGACTACAGACCAACCTAATCTAGGCAATTCCTCAATTGAGACTCTCCTATCAGATGATTATAGGTTGTGTTAAGTTGGCAATTAAATCTAACTAGAATAACAGCCTAGGCTTAGCAGTCAGTCCCAGATCCAACTGTCAGACAATGTCTTAAAGAATAAGATAGAAAACAATTGAAGGCTACCGGACCCACCCTCAGGCATGTACATCAATATGTGTGCACACAAACATGACACACAGAGATGCAAAAAGAAGAAGAAGAAAAGGAAAATAGAAGAAAAGGAAGCAGGGATAGAAAAAGAAAGAAAGCAAGAAAGAAAGAAAGAAAGAAAGAAAGAAAGAAAGAAAGAAAGAAAGATTGAGTAGAAAATACAAAAGAAAATTTATACTAAAACATATAAAATATAACTTCAAACAGAATAATGGCATGCAAGAGGTAAAATATGTTACACAAAGGGGCAGAAATTGTGCATGATGGCACATCTATACCTTGAATCTTAGCATTCCAGAGGCATAGACAGTTTGAAGCTATCCTGGCCTACATATCAAGCTACAAGACAGCCAGAGTTAAACAAAGAAATCGTTTCTAAAAGAGAGAGAGAGAAAAAAGATTATCAATCTTTAAATAACAGTGTATTAGGTTGGGTTTTACTGCTGTGAAGAGACACGATGACCAGGGCAACTCTTACAAAAAACAAAATTTAATGGGGGCACACTTAGGTGTTCAGAGGTTCAGTCCATTATCACCACGGCAGGAAATAAGGCAGTGAAAAGACAGGCATGGCAAAGGAGGCAGAAAAGGCTTTAATTTCTTCATTCAAAGGAAGACAGGAGCAGACTGTTCTCAGGCACCTAGGAAGAGGGTCTCCTTTCCCATGCCCACAGTGACACACTTCCTCCTGCAAGGCCAAACCTCCTAATAGTGGCATTCCTTGGGCCAAGTATATTCAAACCACAACATACAGCAATATAAATAATAGAACACTATAATTAATATAGTAATTATTGATAGAAACAGATCCAAAAACAATTTTGAATATTTTTAGTCTGTCATTATTGTAAATTTAAGTAAAAAGGACCAGTAGAGATAAGGACTTAAATCACACAGTGTTCATGCTAGCTAGTAGCACTCATTAGATCAAACTACTGGGTAATAATTGTAGGAGAAATGCATTCAAGTGTTCATAAACTGTTCACCAAACTTAGAAAGTTGGACTTTATGATGAACAATAAAATGATGAACAGTCTGTTAAAAATATTGAAATCATTAAAAAACCTGTATGCATTCATACACACACACACACACACACACACACGCACACACACACACATACATATATATATATATGTATGTATAATCTCTTAATATAACAGGGGTCTCAATGCCCCACTAAAAAGAAACAGACTATCAGAATAGATGCAAAAACAGGATCCATTACTTTGGTTACATCCAAGAAATACACTTCAACATCAGAGACAGATGTGATCTCAGGGTAAAGGAATGGAGAAAAGATATTCAAAACAAATGGATCTAAGAAGCAAATTAGTGTAGCCATTTTTATAACTAATAAAATAGACTTCAACCAAAACTAACCAAAGAGAAGGTGAAGTAAACTACATATGCATCAAAGGAAACATCCACCATGACGACATTTCAATTCTTAACAACTATAGCCCAAACACAGGGGAACCCATATTTGTAAAAGCAACACTACTACAGTTTAAATCACCTATTGACTATCACACACTGACAGTGACAGACTTCATTACTGACTCTCACTAATGCCATCCAGACAAAAACTTGATAGAGAAATTCTGGAACTAACAGACATTATAAACCAAATGGACCTATCAGATTTTACAGAACATTATACCCAAACAGAAAAGAATATACCTTCTTCTCTGCGCCTCATGGAACTTTCTCCAAATTTGACCACATTGCTGGACACCAAAACAAGTCTCAACAGATATAACCCCTGTATCCTATCAGGCAACCATGGATTAAAGCTGGGTATCAACATCAACAGGAAGAAAAAAAGAGAGAAAAAAGAAAGAAGTAAAGAAAGAAAGAAAGAGAGAAAGAAAAAAGAAAGAAAGAGAGAAAAAAAGAAAAAATAAGCTGACAAACTAATAGAAACTGACCAATGCTACTAAATGAAAATTAAAACAAAAAAAGAAATAAGAAATAAATTAAAGACTTTCTAGAATCCAAAGATAATGGATATACAGTGTACATCTGATAGGAAACAATGAAGGTGGTTCTAAAAGGCAGTTCATATCACCAAGTGCTTACATTACAATACTGGTGAGATCTTATATTAGCAACTTAGCATCACACATGAAAACAGTAGAACATCAACAACAAAAAAAACTAATCTCACCCAAGAGGAATAGAATGCAAGAAATAAACAAATTCATGAAGAAATCAATAAAATAGAAAAAGGACAACAATACAAAAAGTAAAAGAAACAATTCATTCTTTGAGAAAATCAGTAATATAGACAAACCCTGTCCAAACTAACCAAAACATCCCAATGCCTCAATCTTTTAAGTTGAATTGACACACAACCATAAAATTACTTTTGTTGATACTTCATATTGGTAATTGTTATGAATTGTAGTGAAAATATTATTAGATACAGAGTTTGTCAAAGGGCTCATTACCTACAGGTTGAGAATCACTGAACTAAAAGTTGGGGAAAAAATATCCAAAGTAACGAAATCAGAAACAAAATATGGACAGAACAACAGACACCAAGAATCCTAAGGACATATTTTGACAGCCTATATTTCACCACATTGGAAAATCTAAAAGAAATTAATGATGATCTTGAGAGTCACCACTTATTTAATTAAATTAAGATTAGATAAACAGTTTAAACAAACCTATAATCCCTCCTGAAGTAGAATCATTCATTAAAAGCCTCATAAACAAAAAAATACCCATAACCAGATAGTTTTATTACAGAATTCTACTATATTTTCAAAGAAGATTTGATACCAATGCTCCTCATGATATTTCATAATATTGCAACAAAAAGGAACATTGCCCAATTCATTTTATTAGGCCACAATTACCCTGATAGACAAATCACATAAAGACTCAACAAAAATAGGGGATTACAGACTAATTTCCCATAGGAACATAGATAACAAAAAAGCAATAAAATCTTTGCAAAGCAGACCTAATAATATAACGCAAAGATCATCCACTATGATCATGTAAGTTTTATCCAAGAGATTCAGCAATAGTTCAATAAAAATCATAAATAAATATCAAAAATAGTTCATTATAAATGGATGAAGGAGAGATTAGGAATACAAAGCACATAACTAAATATACTAAAGGCAATTTTCAGCAAGCCTATAGCCAACAACAAATAAATGGACAGAATCTCAAAGCAACCTACTAAAATCAAGAACAAGACAACGTTGTTTACTCTCATACCTAGTCAATATAGTACTTGAAAGTTTAGCTAGAGCAATAAACAATTGCAGGAGATCAAGAGGATACATATTGGAAAGGAAGAAATAAAAGAATCACTCTTTGCAGATAATATGAAGGTACACATAATCAACACCAAGATTTCTACTGTGGAACTCCTACAGCAGATAAACATCTTCAGTGAAATGGCTGAATACAAGATCAACTCAGAAATTCATATCATCCTTATATAAAAATGCCAAAGAGACTGAAGAATAAATTGGGGAAACACTTTTCAAAATAGTCTCAAAAATATAAAATATCATGGAATATCTTTAATCAAGCAAGTGAAAGACTTGTATGAAAAAATCTTCAAGTCTTGTAGAAACTGAAAAAGGTATCAGAAGATGGAAAAATCTCCTATGCTCATGATTCAGAGGATCAACATAGTAAAAATGAATATCCTCCCAAAAGCAATCTCCAGATTCAACACAATCCCCATCAAAATTCCACCACATATTGACTGCTGAGCCCCATTGCAGAGAACAACATCCTTACAGATCACTGAACATGAAGAGTCTGAGACGGCACCAGCTATCATCAGAGAAGCTGGAAGTAAATGAGAACATATGTGGAAACTCACAGCCAGACATTATGCAAGGAGAGAGTCTACATTGGAGATTACTATCAAATCCAGGCCCTTGAAGCTCAGGAAATTCCGTAGAAGAAGAGCAGAAAGATTGTAGGAGTCTGAGGGGCTCACAGAGACTGAAGTGGCAAGCACAGGGCCTCCATTGGGTCTTTACCAGATTCTCTGGAAGGCAGCTAGCTTGGTGGGGTTCTGGGAATCTTAACTGTAGGAGTGGATGTGTCTTTGACTCCTTTGCTTAATCTTGGGACTCTATTCCTCTTGTTGGATTGCCTCATCAAGCATCAGTGTGAGGGCTTTTGCCTTATCTTATTGTGATTTTTTGTTTGTTTGGTTGGTTGGTTGCTTGCTTTTTTGTTTGTTTGTTTTTTGTTTTGTTATATTTGGAGGCCTGCTCTTTTCAGAAGTGAAATGATGGTGAGTAGATCTGGGTGAGAGGGGATGGAATGGGTAGAGAAGGAGTATCAGAAGTGCATGGTCTTCCTGTTGTATAGCAAATTCAAGGCTAGTCAGGGCTACATAACACCCTGCCTGAAAAAAAATAGTGCACTGTGTATTAAAAATATATTTGTTTAATATATAAACTGTGCCTTAATAAATGTTTTAAAATTATTCTTATGATTTTTTAAGATTTAACAGTACCTACAAACTTTAATACTAAATTTTAGAATTAGTGTTTTATATAAATATAGAATTATTATTTTTAAAAGAATGTTTATATATTAGAAGATAACTTTGAACTATCTATGGATGACTTACTATGACTGTTAAATTTGCTTTGCAATAATGATGAAGCAGTTTGTTAGCATGATACAGGATATTGCATAAATTGATAGTTGTTTATGACCATGATGGGTCTATACAGTCAATGGTACTGTTTATTTTAACAATTGTTTGAAATGTCTCATAATAAAATGGTTTAAATGGCTGTTTAATTCATAATTAATCTAGTACATTGAATAAAACTTCAGCGTTTAGCATATTTTGTCATCATTCAACATCTAGCTCTTCATTGTGCTTTTCTAAGTAGCTCATGAGCTGTACTTTAACAATGGTTTGAGTTCCTGCTTATAGGACAGCCTCTATCTCAGTAATTGATATTATAGATTTTTGTGTTCCTCCAATGAATACTCTTTCTTATGTCAAGATCTTATAGAGGTTCAATCATAACTTGGATTAACCACTTTTGGTTTAACCACATTTTAACCATGAAATGCTGACAAAAAGTACTTGATTTTCCTAAGTCTGGGATCCCTCACCAATAGTATTGGCCAGTTATAGTCTCACAGTTATTAGAAAGAATATGGACATTTACATGCAAAACACCCAGCATGTATCTGAAAATGTGTTAGTTATTATAATCATGCTGATTCTGTGTACTGCAGAAGCACATATTAAAATCATCTAAATCTGTATATACAATTCTCACTTTGTGCTCTATTACCTAGATGTCATAAATTTTTGAGATTAAATTTAGCTTTCCACTCAACAATATTTACCTGATAAGAATTGTAAATCATTTCCAATCATTTCAAACTTAGATTGCCATTGGAAATATGATTACAGGTCCTGAAATAATAAAAGTTGTTTATATATTTGAACTACTGTATTGTCCTTTAATTGGGCCTAAAATGATGGTACCATCTTCCCAGTTGTTCTAGGACCTTTTTCTTTTTGGCTACCATATGGTTCTTGGGACAGATAGTCACAAAGTCAATACTATGACAGTTGGAACTGGGTGACTATTCCATTGAAAGTCAATTGAATTTCAATTTCCTTCAATGGGGAAAGCCAGGAGGAACCAATTATTGTTGCTTTAACATTGTGCAATTTTACCTCAGGCACCACTTAGGATCCAAATGAAAACATTTCAATTCCTGATTATTACTTTCTTCCTGATAAAACACTCCTTTTCCTTGGCTCCTGAAAATAGTGTTTTATCAAGGGAAAACTCTATTAAATACATTTTACCCTCCTGTTCATATTAACAACTATTAAAAAGCAGAGAGATATACAGGGACCATTATCCCACAGAAACCTGTTTACTGTTTGTCATGCCAACCATTTCTGTGGCATTGTTCCGATTTCCACTTGTCACACCAACTAACTCAAGAAAGAAGTCAATACAATTCCCTCTCCTTTTGTGACATCAATTCCCAATCTGGAAGAATTCTCATCTCCATGCTGAGTTAGCTTGCATCTGCCACAACCATGGGATTTCTATGAGGCTATTGGCACAAGTCACACATTTCCACTGTGAAGCTTGGATTGGGAAGGGAGTGAGAATGTTGTTCCCCTAGCAGTCATTCAGGGCCACAGACTGTGACAGCCAGAGCCACCTAACAAGCTGTGAAGATTTCAGCCACCTGAGGAGCTGTGAAAGACAAAGACGGTGCTAGCTGAGGATCTGAGAACCAGCAGGAATCTCCAGAGGAGCTGCAAATATCTTAGGCCCTCATGTCAGAGAAGAAGCAGTGTGCTTTGAACTGAGTAACAATGTCAGTGGGGAATGAAAGACATAAGAAGTGAAAATAAATTCAATCATGTTGGAAAAAATGACTGTACAAGGGTGGGATATCAGCCATACCTAGTCATTACACTCTGAATCTGCTGTATGGAAAGAAGTCAAATTATATAATGAGAATAAGAAGAAACTTAAACACCAAACATAACCAGAGCCTAATAATTGAGTCAGCTTTCAAGCCAGACTCTTGATACTGTGGCTCAGCATGAGAAGAGACTATAAAAAAAAATGCAAAACTCTGGGGTAGTCCAGGATGCACAAAAAGAAAATGTGCTGCTTCTTTCCCAGTCCCCCCTTGTGTTGGAACAGAAACCAGGAGTTTTAATGGGTCATTACCTCCCCTTATGTTCTGCAAAATAGAGCCCGTCTGCACAGGACACATCTGGTACACTGCCTTCCCCATCAGCCCTCTGAATACCCCTGTTCTCTTGTCCCAGTTGGACATGAGACTGTCACACAGATACAGCTTCATCGCAGCATTGCCTTTCATGCTAGCGTGAGCCTCATCCCCAGCTTTGGAGAATTTAAAGGCCAATATCAATTATCCTTTCAAAGCTGTTTCACATCACTGGAGAAGCTTTGAAAATTAGATTTTAGTCCCTGTTGTCAATCTATCTTGGGGTTATGGTACGTCTGGAATCTGGCTGTTTGCCAAGGTATTGATGGGAAGTAAAGAACAACTTTGAACTTTCTTCTGTGGACTTGCCCTACTCAAGGAAGCAGGACACTGTTTAGACTGTTACGAAGACCCTCTCTGAAGACATGTCCTTCTGCTCTTTTATTTAACTGTCTATATTGGAAACTAATTATAAAAGGGGCCTAGAAAGAGACGTCTTATAAAGAGACTATCAGACACTTAGGAAGGCTGTCAATGTAGAAAAGGAAGAAATAGGAATTTTGTCCTGTAATTCTTTCTCTTAATTTGTAAAGGAGGACGCTGAGGAGATGACTTAGTAAAGTGCAAGCATAAGAACTTGAGTTTCCATTCTATAACCCACATGAAAGTCAAGTATGCTTCCCTTCTTTAAAACTGCAGCACTAATTGGGGCAGTGTGTGGAGACAGGCTAATCACCAGGTCTAGCTGGCCAGATAGCCTATCCAAAATGGAAAACTTCAAAATCAGAAAAAAAAAATTTGTCTTAAAAATATGGTGGACACTGACAGAGGAGGACATTAGAGGTATAACTTTGAACTTAGAAGAATTGACAAGTGTATACCAACACATACATGCATGGATGGATATATATGAAGGCGGTCTCTCTCTCTCTCTCTCTCTCTCTCTCTCTCTCTCTCTCTCTCTTTCTCTTCCATATATATTTATGTGTGTATGTATGTGTGTGTGTAAGTATATCACATACATGGAAGGAAGGTTATTAAAATTAAGAAACATATGATGAATTCAGGCCAACTCCTCATTGAAAGATGGGATTTTATACTTTGTAAAAGTAAAGCCATGAATCTTAAATATAAATTAAGTGCAAATCAAAGGATTTATATAGTTCATTTTGGTATTGGAGACTGAACCCAAGGTCTTATGGTGTCTAGACAAGTACTCCACCATTGAGCCTTTCATTTAACTCATTAGTTAATGAGGATACCAGTAAGATGTTGCAGCTATCATAAAGGAAGATTGAAGAACCATATGAAAAGAACGTTGAAGGGAATTAAAGCATGATGACAAATGGGTAACTTACTCCCCCTAAATTATAGATAGCTTAGAAAGCCCTAGAATGTACTAAACATTCTCCTCAGACAGTTCCATCTGCAACCTTTGTTTTTGTCTTCTTCAAAGTGTTTCCTGATTTCTGTCATAAGCAAAGTTTCCAATTAATTAACTAATTAATTAATTAATTAATTTTAAACATTTACTAGGGTCTTCTTTATGACCATACTTATGAAATCTCAGAAAGCTGCCTTGTATACACAGCAGGCATTGTCAAAATGATTTCACAGATGCCAAATACCCAGAAGTAAGAAAGATAAACACACTACTGGTTTCTTAGTTCCATGGATGGCTAGAATGAATCATCACTAAAACAGTCAGTTGTAGTTATTCAAAGTCCTGGGGAATAGACACCTGACAAAGTAGAGGGACATCAGGATTGGCTTTTATACAATGTACCTGAGAGATGATCTGAAGCCTACTTTCTTCTGAATTTCGAATGATCACACTCAGTGCTTGACACATGTACCCTGGTTTACAGGCTCACTAATTCTTTTTCTCTACAGTCAGGTACTACTTCCTTTGTGTCCATACCCTTGTCTGAATTTCCCTCTTGTTTGGAAAAGAACCATTATTTGGATATCATGGACTTTCTAGTGTCCATTGTCTTCATCCTACTTTGATAAAGTCTTCAAAGAACTTATTTTCAGGTAAGATTATATTCATTGATTATAGGGATCTTGATCAGCATGGTGATATCCAAGTAAACAGAATTGTGGTCATTACCAAGAATGGCAAAGAAACTATGAAAAGTCATTTGTTAAGATAACAAGTTTAAATAAGAACATTCCAGTTAAGGAACAATTCATATAAATATAAGCAGCTCAGGATCACCCCTAAAAGGCAAACCAAGCCAGTGAATTGTGACCAGATTTCTTGGCCTGTGTTCACAAGGCAGCTGTCTATAAATTCTCCAAGATTCAGAACTTGATTTTACTTTTGGCCTTACAGCTAATGGGCTTTGTGAACTGGTCCTGTCCTCTATCCAATTGAGCCATGCTTCTCTCTTCTGAAATGACAGAAATGCATGAGAATTCCTTTAAATAATCTTCCAACTCTAATGGGCTATGATTTATCAACTTTATATTTTATAAAACCTTGTCCAAGAAAGTTAACAGAAACTCAAGTATCTTCTAAACCTATTCAAACATATGTGTACATGCATGTCCAAGGAGTAAAATCCTTTGAGATCTTTGTTTTGTTTTTCACCTAGACTGGAGTTTTATCAAGTTGTCTCTTTTTTTCCCACTTTTCTTCCATATGCACCTGTGCCCATGACTACAGCTATCGGGTACCCTCTTCATTCAACCCCTAAAGGCATTTCTATTGTAGTGTGTATGGTTTGCCAAGAAATATTATTATATAAATTACAGTTCTGTAGGCTGCACCTACAGAGATCCTATAGCGAACAACAGTGCTGTGAGAGTTGAAAAAAGGCTCAGCCTGAACAGCTGAATAATCAGGGTCCAGATGGGAATAACTCTCATTCTTGAACATTTATAATTGAGTCTAAAATATACTACTCTCATTTGACTGCTGTAATTAAAGAAATTTGAAAGTTTAAATTACAAAGCTTCTCCACACACCTATAAACTAAACTAATATACAGGAGAAATGAAGACAGCATGTTAAAAGTTTAGAAAGATGGCCCTATCTGAGCTTCTTGTGCTTAGCTTCATCAGAAATATCAGGGGTATTAAGTACCAGGAATCTGTGTTAAGTATTCAGAGTCAATTGAGAATATTCTGGGTAGTTTTTCTTTAGGCAGTATCACTTTATAAGATGCTTCTGTGTTGGTTCTACCTTTATATGTCTGATATGTAATGAACAAATTACATGATAGATCCTCTCCATAACAGCTTTCTTATGGGTTCATGAGAAAGCCATATGGAATAAAATCTACGGAAAACTAATTCCACCAGCCTTAAATTAGATACTTCATTAATGTCAAGTAAAGATGATGTCTGAGGAGCAAATCTAAGGATTGTGAAGGCTTCCCACCACATCTTAGAAGAAAAATGGCTGGTTTTCCACAGTGTTCTAGGTGCCTAGATGGAGAAGTCAGTCTAACTAAAGTTCAGAGATAGACTGTGTCCAGTGTTCTCTTGGCACAGCTTGATGGATTCATGACATTTGCAGGACTTTGCTGAGGACTATGAGGCTCAGGCCTGTGCCCAATGAATTTTCCAAGAAGGTCAGCCCTAAACAGGATTCAGTGTTCATATTCATTTTTCTCTCAATCTGCAGCAAGTCAACGGTTGATAAAAACCAACATAATGGCTGACCCCAAAGTAGGTTCTCTCTCTCTCTCTCTCTCTCTCTCTCTCTCTCTCTCTCTCTCTGTGTGTGTGTGCATGCGCATACACACACACACACACACACACACACACACATGTCTATCTGTCTGTCTCTCCCTCCCTCCTTTTCCTGATTCATCTTATGAGTACATGTATGTATGTACACACATGTATGCCTACTGCCATAGGATATGAGAAGAGGACATCAGATCCCCAGGAACTCGAGTTACAAATGGTTGTGAGTCACCATGTTTGTCCTTGGAACTAAACCCTTGTCATCTCCTAGAGCAGCAAGTGCTCTTAAGCTCTGAGCCCCTCTGCACCAGTTTTTAATGGAAACTTTTCACTGATTTCTTCTTTCAAAGTTATTTCCCTTGTATTTGAGATTACTATTGAAGTGACCAGGGAAGTGATAAATATTTTTTGACATATATCTCAGTCTCTTTTCAAAAAACTGGACTCAAGTTTTTGTTTGTTTATTCATTTGTTTTGTTTTGAACTAAGTGTAAAATGTACTTATTTCTTAAAATCATTTATAAGAGAGTGATGATTCCCTGAACCTACAGTTACACAAATTGTGAACAGCTAAACATGGGTACAAGGAAAGGATCTCAGGTCCACTGGAAAAGCAGTATGTGCTCTTGACTACTGCAACACCACTGTAGACCATTTAGAAACTTTAAGATAACAATTAAATGTAAACATGAGATTCAAACCTGGATTGTCAGAGCCCAGTGTCTTGAGTACAGAAATTCCACAGATGATATGCAATGAAATTACATATATCATTAATACAGACAATGATCCAGGAGACTGAGACTGTTTAGTGAGTTCTGGATACATATCTATTTATCATACATTACATATAAGGCACTATGTTAAGTAGTAGTATCTACAGTTTAAGAATACAGAGCACATAATTTAGAAATTTCATCAATGATTGAGTGTGGTTTAGATTTTATATCTCAATGCCAGAAACTTCTGGCACATGATAAAAGTCATTCACACAAATATTCAGTGTGAACCTATGAACCTATTCTTTTTAATTTTTTTTAAAGATATTGTCTTAGTCAGGGTTTCTATTCCTGCACAAACATCATGACCAAGATGCAAGTTGGGGAGGAAAGGGTTTGTTGAGCTTACACTTCCATGCTACTGTTCATCATGAAAGGAAGTCAGGACTGGAACTCAAGCAGGTCAAGGAGCAGGAGCTGATGCAGAGGCCACAGAGGAATGCTGCTTACTGGCTTGCTTGCTCTGGCTTGCTCAGCTGGCTTTCTTATAGAGCCCAAGACTACCAGCCCACAGATGGTACCTCCCCTCCTTGATTACTAATTGAGAAAATGTCTTACAGCTGGGTCTCATGAAGGCATTTTCTCAACTGAAACTTCTTTCTATGTGATAACTCCAGCTTGTGTCAAGTTGACACAAAACCAGCCAGTACAATTGACCCCTTGTCAACTTGACACATAAATGTATCACTATTAAGTCTCAACCCTTACTTTCTTATTCATCCCCAAGATCTAAATAACTTTAAAAGTCCCACAGTCTTTGCAAATTCTTACATATTAAAATTTCAATCCGTTTAAAGATATCCAGTCTCTTAGAATTCAAAGTCTTTTTATCATCAAAATTCTCTTAACTGTGGGCACCACTAAAATACCTTCTTCCTTCAGGAGGGAAAATATATCAGGTCACAGTCACAATCAAAAGCAAAATCAAACTCCAACCATCCAATGTCTGGGATCTACTCACTATCATCTGGATTCCTCCAAGGGCTTGAGTCACTTCTCCAGCTCTGCCCTTTGTAGCACACACCTTGTCTTCTAGGCTCCAGATGCCTGTACTCCACTGCTGCTGCTGTTCTTGGTGGTCATCTCATGGTACTGGCATCTTCAAAACACTGCTGTCTTCCGCTCCAACTAGGCTTTACCAACAGCCTCTCATAGGCTCTCTTCATGGTGCCAAAGCCTCACCTCCTTTGCATGACCCTTTCAGTCCTGGGCCATCAATTGCAACTGAGGCTGCACCTTTACCAATGGCCTTTCGGGGCCTCTCACAGTGCCCAGGCCTTAGTTGCTCTTCATGATTCCTTCATGCCTTCAAAACCAGTATCACCTGGGTGACTCTTACACATTACCAAGTCCAGCCACATCACAAGGTACAACCCTGGCTATTTCTGGAATACAGCCAATGTGCTCTCAGAAAACACTCTCAGAAGATTTCACCTCAGTGATGCTGGTCTCTTCCCAATCACTGCAATTCCCCAGCTTCAGCTAACCAGCATCGATAGTCCCAGTAATGCAATGGTTTTGCTTTTGTAGTTCTGGTATCTTGTTAATCAAAGCTGATCCTTCAGCCCCAGCTAACCAAAACCACAGAATCTTCACAATCAAAATAGCAGCAGCCCTAATAAGTGTCTTTAATCTTCCCTCTGAAATTTCACAAGCCAGGCCTTCATCTTCTGCACTATTCTCAACATTATCTTCCAAGCTCCTATAGAACACCTCACAGAGCTCTTAACATCCCAATTACTGGTCTAGCTCAAAGTTCCAAAGTCCTTCCACAGTCCTCCCCAAAGCATGGTAAGGTTGTCACAGGAATACCGCACTTTGCTGGTACCAATTTGTCTTAGTCAGGGTTTCTATTCTTGCACAAACATGACCAAGATGCAAGTTGGGGAGGAAAGGGTTTATTGAGCTTACACTTCCATGGTGCTTTTCATCATGAAAGGAAGTCAGGACTGGAACTCAAGCATGTAAAGGAGCAGGAGCTGATGCAGAGGCCATGGAGGAATGCTGCTTACTGGCTTGCTTGTTGGCTTTCTTATAGAGCCCAAGACTACCAGCCCACAGATGATACCTCCCCTCTTGATCACTAATTGAGAAAATGCCTTACAGCTGGGTCTCATGAAGGCATTTTCTCAACCAAAACTCCTTTCTATGTGATAACTCCAGCTTGTGTCAAGTTGACACAAAACCAGCCAGTACAAATATGTTGTAAAAAATTTATTTTACATATTTATGTTTTTTACAAATAAAAAATTATTCTATTTGGATTATGGATATATGCAGGGTGGCATGCATGTAAATTTAAGTATCTACCAAGGCCTGAGGCTCTGATTGCCCCAGAGCTAGAGGTAGAGGTAGTTGTGTGAGGCCCAAGCTAAATGACAAAAGCTGAACTCCAGTCCTCTGCAAGAGGAATAACTGGTCTTAACTGCTCATAACAGGCTTATAACTGCTGAGCTGTCTCTTCACCCTTGAATTATTTCTTGTTTTATTCCGTTCCATGTCTAAAAGCACATGTCTAAACAGGATTGGATTTCCTTCTCTTGACTTCAAACATCTAAAGGAGCACAAGAACTAAGTCAGCCCTTAGCAGATCACTTGGCCCTCTCCTGCTGCAGGTTTCCAGAATCTTGCTGCCTTCTGCCTTAATGGGCCTCTCTCACACACACCTGACCTCCATCCCCTGGCCTCCTCTCTTTGTAGGGTCAGCTTGTTTAGTCTTTCATAACCTACTTCCCCACGTGTCAACTCCCTTTGCAGTGAAAACACCCCTGGGCTTGAAGTTCCTTTTCTACTCTAATTGCTTTCTGTAGAGAATTTGCCTTTGTTGCTTTTATGTTGTTTTTTCTTTCTTGGAGAGAGAAAAGAATGCATGGAGCTAACTGGGCAAGGGGAAAGAGGAAAGCAGGACAGCGAGAGTTATGCTATGGTGAATTCAGTGGGAAAATAAATCTAGCAGTGTTGGTACAAAGGAAATTCTGACTTTGCTGAGCTTAATAAATGTGAGGACAATGTTATTAAATTAGCAGGTGTCTCAAGGATGCCTTATCCTTTTAAGGAGTGTTACTTCCAAAGGTGAGTATATTTAAAGTTGGTATTTAAATATTACATTAAAAATAGATCTATCAGAAAATTATAAACATCTAATTTCAGCTAATATATTTGCGAAAACATAAGCTATGAGGTCAGATTGTTCAGGTCTTATGTTTAGCTACATCATAGATAGCTATAGCTACACTCTCATTTCTATGGTAATCATAATTTCTCTGCAAGAGGGCCATACGAAGGCTAAGTGGGTAAACAATAATATTCATAAATGTTAGCTTTATTATGAGAATTATGATGATAATTTGTAAATCACTTTTTAAATTATTTTAACCCACCCAATTTGAGCTAGCAGGTTTTTAGATATAATTTTTAATTCATACAATAACTTGTTAGACAGAAATGATACATATTAACTTCTTAGCAGAATATCTGGCCTATAATCACGTTTCATAAAGAGCAACTAAAATAATAATTATTGCTCTAAGTTGTATTGTTATGATTAGCCAGTGTTATAATAATGCTTATCCTTGTTGGAAGCACTTTTACCACAGGCAGAAATTATAGAGAACGGATATGGATGATCTTAGAACTATAGTTAATGTGTGCTGCTTCCTTCCATGAGAAACACTGAGATGATAAATGATAAGATTTATAAAGGACAGGGAGGGATGGGGCCCAAAGGAGCCCAGAGAAACAAAAAAGTCAGATTGTGACATGAAAACTGGCTTATGTTAATGGGTTTTTAGCAAAGAAACAGGTGATGCCCAGTGTAGGTTTTTAAAGCTTCTCTACCTCAGTGTTTTAGTTACTTTTTCAGTGTCCCCATTCCCAGAATCACCTTGAAGATTCTAAGGATATCAGTTGAGGGAAAGCAGAGAGAGAACTGCTCCTTTATATCACTCTTTACCTAGGTTGCCCAACACAAAAGAAATCAGCTTTAAAGTGGCTTTCAGACCTGTCTACTCAATGTTCCAAGAAAGATTCAGTTGGCTAATGCTAATAATCTCTCAATGATTAGGTTGAAGACTAAGAAAGGAATCATGAAAATAAGTTTTATATACAATTTAAGGACTGGAATCTAAATAAAATATGAACAAATGGAATTAATAATTCTCTCATTTTGATACAGAAGTGGGGGAGAAGCTGAGATGCCAAGGCTTTCCTGAGCCTGGATGCTTTCACTCAATCTACCGACCAATCACAATTCTCCCACTTGTGCTCAAATTAGCTAACCAGAGTCATCCCAGCTTGAATCCTAGTTTACATATGGATAGGACCAAATTAGCCTACTCCCAGAATTTTATATATATATATATATATATATATATATATATATATATATTCTGTATTCAGAATTATATGTGTAATGTATATTCCCCATTCCCCAAACACTACCAGAAACCTCCTAGGACACTTCCCTGCTATAAAGAGCTGTTGCTGTACTGCTCAATGCATTTTGATTGCTAGCATTTCTTCTACTGCTCTCACTTGTCATTCTTCAGAGTTATGAGACAGCAAATTTGCCTCTGATGCAAGTAACCAGCAACACAAGAAGAAACAAACATAAATATTTTTTCCTCCATAGATAAATATTTTTAAAAGGAAAACCCCAGACTAGAAAGAAAATGATTGAAAAGAGATACTTTAGATGGTTTACCAGAACAGATCTTATTCTGAGAGAAGACAGCACAGCTAGGAGACTCACTAGTTTTTCAGCATCAGAAAGGAAAGAAGGAAGCATTCCCAAACTCTTTATCAGTGTTCTCCTTGGAAACTTTGTTGACACTGTTCTCTAAAGTAGTCTCTAAAGCACACATTTCTAATGTATTTCATAATCATGAGAAGTGAAGTGGGGTCTTTCTCATGAACCACTTAACATTCAGGATGTTTAGGGAGGACCTTGACATTGTATTTGCATCAAGGTGACCTGAGAGCATAGCTAATTACCCAAATATGGTTGTAGAGTTGAGAATTGGGCATCAAGAAGAAGCACTAAGAAGCCATGCTGACAAAGTAACCTGACATGAGGGAAGAAGTATTAGTAATTGAACAGAAGAAGAGGGAAAGAGAGAGAAACAGAAATCAGTACTTAAGTGGCTACTGCACTAAAGCCTAGCTGTGTTTCTCCCATTTCCCCAAGCTCCTTCACACAGTACAAATGAATATCAAGAAAAATTTTGGAGAACAAGGATTTGACAGCATATAAAAACAACTACTACTTCTGAGTGGTGGTGGAGCATGCCTTTAATCCCAGCACGTGGGAGTCAGAGGCAGATGGATCTCTAAATTTGAGGTCATCCTGGTCTATAGCGCTAGTTCCAGGATAGCCACAACTACACAGAGAAATCCTGACTCACAAAATCAAACCAAAAACAAAGCAAAACCAAAACAAACTAAAAACATATACTCATGACCATAAAATAATCATAAAGTTTACCTAGGCTTATTTTTAAATTTGAACCATTATGTATTTAGTATTTTGAATTAAAAATCTGAATGTATATGACACCTGCCTGGAGTCACAAGACTCAGTTAGGAGTGTGCCTAGTGGAGAAATAGAAGAGAAAAAGAAGTAGGACATGGACACAACGAAAGCAGAGAGAACTCAAGACTTGAGGGTAGTGAGGCACAGTCTAATATAAGTGCTGGTGATGCCACCTGGAACCATGGTAGGGTCATGACCTGTGCTGCCACTGAGTGCCATGTCCAGGTGCCTGAGCCTGCAGCAGATGGAGTCAGTTACCATCAAAGGCCAGGCGGACTTCTATGGTCTGAACTGTCACCTGGGGCCAAGTTGTTATCTGATGGCTGTGCAGAACTGGCACCACTCCTTGCCTAAGCATTATGGAGAGATGGCCATGAGCACATGAGAGTAGGACAGCTGACTTTGCCCCCTACCTGCTGCAGTACTTGGTAGGGAGGCCCCTCATTGCCTGGGGAGCACAGTAGCGTTGGTTCAGGTTGCCAGAGTTGCCAAGTGTGAGCTAACTCCAAAAGTTTGAGCATGGGAGGGCTAGTCTTGCCACTTGTCTTTAGTTCAGTTGCATGGATGAAGGACAGGTGCCCTCACTCCTCTTCACCTCTTTCCACCTGCTGCTAACGGGAGAACTGGCCCCAGGATCTTGAGAGTAGGAGAGCTAGCTCTGCCTGTCACAGTCTGCTGCTTTCAGGACAGCTAGCCCGGTATCACGCCTGAGAAACAGTAGTTGGCTCTGCTAAGGAGGGTTGCAGGTGAGCTGACTGTAAGGATTTGAGCATGCGAGAGCTGGCCCTGCCAATTGTCTGCCATGTGGTGGCATGAATGGGGAAGAGATGCTTGCTTCTTGCCACCTGCAGCAGGTGAGAAAGCTGGCCCTGTGTTCATGAGAGCCAGAGAGCTGTTTCAGCTCCTTGCTACTACAGCACTCAGGAAAGTGGACTCTTAACTGAGCAACACAGTAGAGCTGGCCTTGACGGTGAAGGTACGGGTAAGCCAGCCCCGAGGGTAGGAGAGCTGGTTCTGACCTTTGATGGCTGTGGCATTGAATGAGCTAGCCAGGGCAATGCTGGAGAACTCATCCTGGTGGTATGGATGCAGGAGAGCTCACTGGCTGACCAGCTCATATACCTGCCAAGTCCAGATCCCGGGCTTTTAGTTGGCCCACCCCAACTTCTACTCCATTGATGACCTGCTGGAGGATGTGAAGGGGCCAGTCCTACAGATCTAAAACTAAAGGATCTCCATGACACAGGGCAACAAAAGGATTTCCGAGAAAAGTCTCAGTGAGGATCCAGTATTGATAGTGCAGCAGAAGCCAGAGGCCTTGCCAGACCAATAACTCATTACAATGCACATTTTCAAGCAAAGAAAGTATGGACTAAGGGGTATACTATGAGACACAGTGTGAGACATTAAAGCTTCCACAATGAGATTTTTTTTTTCTTTTGCAGGGGTTGCAAGGGAAAAGAGCAGGTCTGAGGGGACAGGAAGATAGGATTGGAGTTCATGATGTAAAATTCACAAATAAAACAATTTACAAATTCACAATGAAAGTGTTTCTTTTAAAAATTCTGAATGTAAATTAAATATAAATAAACTGTCTATTGAATACTATTTTAATTGGGAGAGCAATTGAGCAATAAGCTTAACCCAACTAGAAGCATATGCAAAAGCAATCATGTTTTCACTTTTGTCAAAACATATTAAGTTATAGCTTAATTTATAGGTTATTGTCTCTCAATAACTTCTGTAGACATCACAAAATGGAGTTCAAAATAACACAATACAAGGACAGTGTAGTCTAAGGAGAAGTGGTGGGAGGCAATTGCAAATTATAAGCTTGTGAGTTTGTCAGCTCAGAGATCTAAACACCAAGCATTCTGCATTGGATGATGAATTGGCTGCTGGTGAACTCAGCCTCCTGACTGGGGATATGCCTATAGGAAGAAGCATAGGGGACATCGTTTGCATAATCAGCCCAGTGAGAGAAAGAAGTGTCTAACTCCTGAACCTGCCACATAGAGTAGATTGTTACTAAGTCAGAAAGCAAACTAAAATATTTTCCACTAGGACATATATTGCTCTTTTCCAAAAAGGAAACTCAGGAGCCATTTCAACATTGTGGATTGTAATGGCAGTTCAGGCGTGCTGCTTGTCAAATTAATTTATGGCTATGTGTAATTGGTTGGTTGCTTTTCCTCCAGAAAGATAAAATAGCCAACCCAAGGGCGATGGGTATCTCACTGTTTCTAATATAGAGATAAAAATCTTATTTTTAGTGTGAACTGAAAAAGAAAAACATATGGGGTGGCAGACAAAGACTAAGCTTTTGCAGCAATATAGAAGTATGAAGAAGAAAAAGAAAGAGAAGGTGCTTTTACCAAATCAGGATAATAAATTTTAAAAGTTAACTTTGAATTTTCCCCCAAATAGGAGGCATTGCTTTCTTCAAATTCCCTTAAGTTACATTGGAATATTTCCTAAATTGAAAAATCAAGTGCCTTACATTTAAACCAATAGCTCAGTGGAAGTTTTACTTTTATTAATCCTTTAAATGTGTGTTTTATTCCAGCAGTGTCATAAACTCTATGTTTGAAATAATATCTATGATTAATCAAAGCAGAAGGTTATAGAATATCAGATTGATTTCCAATTAAGTCTTACTTTACGGGCCACAGGAGAGGAAGTTCTTTTGGTTAAATAACAATTGTTACAGGAATGGGAGTCTATAAGACTTGAGTCAGCCAGCAGTGCCAACCTTCAAGTCTGTATTCACCTTCTTCACTGCTATTAAAAAGGTAGGAAGCTGTATATGACTGGGCAAACCAGGGCATATGTTTATTAAGCCTAATGGCTTTCCTTTGTACAACATAAAGCCTATTCTCTGTGGCTAAAAAGAACGAACTACAAAAGCCACAGAAGACAATTGCTAAAGACAGTTTGGAATCTATACCAGCAATACCAGCCCCTTGTTCTTTCAGAACAGAAAACCTGCTCAATGACCATAGCACTAAAGTAATTGGCATCTAATAGTATGTGTTGGACACTCTGGACACTCCAGATATCCAGCCAAAGAAAGTCTCTTCTCATTAGTCATCACAAATAGCAGCTTTGGTGAAAGCTGTAATGGGAACTTCTTTTCAACATCCTATCTCCTTGAGTTGGGGATCCTCTACTTTACAGCTGAAGAGAAGAGAAAAAATGACTTTTCCAAGATGGTCAACTGATGGTAAACCCTAATCTGGAACCAAGACCACAATATGAACTTGAATTGTAAATGATATCTCTAAATTAATGTTCAGAAGATCTTACAAGAGTCAAAGGAAAAGCAAAGTGGAAAACATTAAGGAAGAAATGTGTTTCAAATGTACTCTTTTGAAAAAAATTGCACTTAGGCTCATGTACTCATCAAAAGTGCTGTTTTATACCTTGTTGTTTTGTTAATATTTAATTTCCTAAAATAGAATAATTGAGTGAAGGCAAAACAAACCCCCACTTCTAATTAGACAAGTTTAGGAGGAAGTATTTTTAGGTTCTCTTCTACCCCAAACAAGCAATGTAATTGAGAGAGCTAAGACTGTTTCTTGACCAGATCACTAAACCACTGCTGCCCATTCAGAGGACACCCTGAAGCCAGACATAACTCCCCGACTTGCTGTTCTTGTCATAGACAAATTAATTGTATAAAAAAAATCTCAACAGGAAAATCATTACAACTCAAGTTATGAGTTGTAATGCTTAGCCACGGACAAAGGCTAGACTAGCACCATTTCTTTGCTTAGCCTAGCCTATAAGAAAATATGTGACATGGTACATCGTCCATTGACTGTTGATTAAGATGAGTAACTTAGAGAAGACAAAGAACAAATGTTAAAGGTTTTTTATCTACAAGCAGAGTGATAGATATTTTAAAGTGAGTGTTGCTTTATGAACTTTGGCTTAATAACAAATTATAAGAGCTTACTGAGAAAGAAAGAGGAATATAATGTTATGTGTGTCAATCATGTGCAAGGGGAATGGTATTTTGAAGAGGCAGAGACTCTTGGCTTAACAGAAAGCCAAAAATAGTTGTTAATTCCAGTAGCCTGATAAAATGGCAAAATTTGTAGGTGAGACTTAGTCCCAACTTAATACAGTTGAAACATAGGCCAGACTCAAATTGCTCATGCAGCTTGATATCACAATCTAGAACAGTCTTCTATACCACCCATACCTTGACTGAGCCTTTGCTCCTCTTACAAGTAAATACTTTATATTTATCTATAACATTTGTGGACCATATGCACGGTAATACATTCATTTTGCAAACTATAAAAAATTAATTTTTTTTTTTTAGAAAGTACCAAATTTTCACATTATTCTTTTCTAGCACTTTCCATTTGCATGTCTGAGAAGAGAAAAATTGAGATCACTGTATAAATCTGCAAAATATACTTGTAATTTTGTAAACAATTAAGTATGGGAGCTAGGCTCACCTTTTATTCCAGCACTCTGGAAGGTAAGGCAGATGATCGCCATTTCTAAGTTCAAGACCGACCTAGTCTATAGAGCTAGTTCTAAGATAGCCAAAGTTACAGAGGGAAATCCTGTTTGGAAAAACAATTAACTATGGCTTCCAAGTAAAGTCCTCATGAGTTAAGGCCTTTTGAGTCAAAGCCCTCCTAATTCCTATGATTTAGATATGTTTTACAAACTTTTGTGAATTGGTTAATGAAACTCAGTGTTTGCATTGGCATAAATACTTCAGGTATTTAAGTATAGCATTTTATTAATAATTTGTTATTCTTTTGTTTTAATGGAACTTTTTCTTTCTCGTGATTTGTGATAGGTACTTTTGATATACATAAATAATCTATTATTCAGTGAATGAATGTGAACTTTTATTTGATGGGTTCAAAACTCAAAGAGGCCAAAAGATAAGACAGTCAATACTGCAACAAACATTATTAAAACTATGAAGCATGCGACAGGACAGAGAAATGGAAGAGTCCTAACTGACTTAGTAAATGGAATAACCAGAACAAAAGCAAACGGTGTGTGTCAGATTATGGTGGGAGATGAAGTTGGAAATCATAGGAAGGAATCATCTCATGCTAGACTCTGACAAGCCAAAAATTTGGACTTAATCTTGTAGAAAATGATGAAGCACTGAAGAAGTGTATATGAAGAAGAGAATTGTTTTACATCATTAGCTTTGTGTTTTAATAATAGCAGTGCAGATAGATCTAGTGCAAAATATATTTGGAGGTGAATGACATGGTATTAATGCTTACATTTCTCCAAAGTCCTGTGCTGACCTCCTACCATCTCAGGTGATATGTGAGGAGATAGTGTCTTTGGAGAAGGGTTAGATCATGATGATAATTAGTGACTAGCTTTGTACTCTGGTACCCTTTAAACATATGCCCAGAGGAGCATTTTCCAATGACATGAGTGCATACAGATAGAAAGCACAGCCTATGAACTAGGAAGTGGGACTTTACTAGGCATAGAAGTTTCTAGTCTTGGACTTTCCATCCTTTGAAACTATCAAATATAAAATTTTATTGTTCTAAAACTGTCCAGTTGCCAGGCAGTAGTGGTGCACGCCTTTAATCCCAGCACTTGGGAGGCAGAGGCAGGCAGATTTCTGAGTTCGAGGCCAGCCTGGTCTACAGAGTGAGTTCCAGAATAGCCAGGGCTATACAGAGAAACCCTGTCTCGAAAAACCAAAAAACAAACAAACAAAAACAAAAACAAAAAAACAACAAGAAAAAAAACCTGTCCAGTTGACAGTATTTTGTTATAGTGACAAAATAAATTAAATAAGAATGAAAACTGAAAGTGGACATAGGAAACTTGAACAAGAGCAGATGACGAGTTTCGTCAGAGCTAATATATTAAAACTGATGTGGTTGCTAATGAGATAGAGACAATCCAACCTTGGATTGCATTGGGCAAATCCAATGGGGAGGAGGTAAGCATAAAAAATAGTCAGATGATTGACAATCATAGTATCATTTGTTAAAACAAAGCAAATCTGTATTTTAAGAGAAAAACAATATTTATGCTCAAAACATAATTAGATTCAAATCAATAATTGATTCAGATCTGGAAATAGATAATGTATTATCTTAGCACAGTTTATTTATTTATCTATTTTTTTGTGAAAGCATTTTCCAAAGTATCATGTCCTTTTGCTAGCTCAGACAATGGATCTACTACTAGAATTTGTATGTTTAACTTATTACTCATTTTAAAGTTCTGATTTTCTTTTTTATGCAAAATTTTATGATAAAAATTAGAGA
This sequence comes from Rhynchomys soricoides, assembly GCA_019843965.1. Taxonomy (NCBI): domain Eukaryota; kingdom Metazoa; phylum Chordata; class Mammalia; order Rodentia; family Muridae; genus Rhynchomys; species Rhynchomys soricoides. The sequence goes on from JADRCH010000140.1 coordinate 4,454,279, forward strand.
GTTAAAAGCTTGAAGAAGACAGTTTTAGAAATATATTTTAATAAATAGATGAATGTTGCAACATTATGTATAAATGTGTACATTAAGTTCTCTAATATTTTTATTAATCATTAATTAGTCTTATCAAATACTGGGTTATGTTTAGCCATAAGCTGAACTAATTCATTAAGCATAGCTACATCTCACTATTTTTTTTTAAACTTTCTTGCACCCTCTACTACATAGTAAAAGAGTTGAATGACTTCCCCCCTTCTTTGAACTCAATTCAAAGAGTTGAATGTGTCCCAGCCTTGGAAATCACAGCAATACCATATAAATTCAAGGACAACTGACTTCAAATAAGACCATAATGATACTTCAGAATTCAGGTTGTATTTTTTTTTCTTCTAGTGTATAGAGTCTTTGCAAATGGGGAGAATTGCCCCATTTGTCTCTGAAGTTCAGTTCTATAATATTTAAGAAGTTAAAATCTGAGTCTCTTCTAATATTAATGGATCAGTTATAAAACACAAATAATAACTTATATGACAAAACACTGTAATTACTATAAAATAATATATAACTCAGAGGCACATTTAAAATATAGTAGTGATGAACACATTTTAGTCTGTCCTTTGTCAGTAACATATGATAATGTTTTCATCACTTAAAGTGTTTACTAAAAATATCAAGAAATAATTCATCACCAAAGTGTTTCTTTTGTTGTTCTTTGTTGAAGTTCAAGAGGGAGGACATCAAGAAAAACCAGAGTGTAAGCCAAAAGTTCAAACCACTTGCTCAATTTCATATCTTTCTACTGTTCTTTTATTTTAAAGAGTAAACTATATTTCAGTCATTCTCTTCCTTTTCATCCCTCCAAACCTTTCTATATAACCCTCTCCTCCTTGATCTCTTTCATATTCACGGTCTCTTTGTTCATTATCAATTTTATGTTTTTAGTAGCTGTACTACAACTATGAAAATAATAAGTGAAACTTGATTTAATAATATATCTTGTTTCAAATATTTCATTTTCTGGATATGATTTTATAATCAAATGAATAGAATTATTTAATAAAATAAATAATATAATTGAATAATATGAATTTATAATTAAATCTGTGATTCATGGTGATAATATAAAATTTATTGGTTGTTGCCACTTTTCTCATTCTAGATCTTCAGAATGCATTGCATATTTTCAGTTAAAATTAACCTCAGCTCAAACTCTTTCATTTGTGCAGTGGCCACATGAGGCAAATACACTGGGCACTACAGTTTTGTGGGACCAAGAACAGTCACATGTTCTATTGGGAGCTCTGCACTAGCAGAAGACTTCTCTTGATAAATTAGGCATTTTTGTTTCTGCTTAAGCAGTTACTAGAGGAAAAAAGAAGGACATGGAAACATGGATATCATGAAAGATACATGCAGAAAGAAGGGAGGGAGTCAAAATTCTGAATAAACCATGAAGAAGTCATGAATTAGTGGGAACATTCAGAGGAGCAATCAGAATTGAAAACAGGTTCCACGAAAGGAAGGTGGGTCATGACAATCACAGCTGACTGAAAATGGCAGTCTTAACAAAATTGTTAAACACTCTAAAACATTACTCCAGTTTCCAGTTAGGCCTAATGATCTTAAGTCAGAGTCCTGTTTCTCTTCATTGTCTTATTTCCTTTCAATGACCTGCCATCAGCTTACACATGCACTGTATTAAATAGAAAGCAGTTTTGTTTTCACACTGTACTCTCCCTTTAAATTCATTTATAGTGTATTGTTTATTTGGTCTGCAAAAACTTCAACTAACAATTTGACTTCCTTGTTTTCTCAAATATGTTAAAACATCTTCTGGCTCTATTCAGTTACTCTCAATCTTGTTACTGAAATACTCAGTCCTAGGTAATAATTAAAACTCCATACTACTGCTTGTTATATATAAGAAGCCGACAGTCATGAAATGGTTAAATCACTTTCCACTCTCAAGTAGGCTCCACTCCCTGCCCCTGAACTTCCTAATTGAAGTTTAGTTTTGCCTTTTTACCTCAATGTTTGAAGCAAGGCTGAGAATGAAAATGGAAAAGCATAAAATTGGTACCAAACATTTATGACAGCCAACCATTAAAACCTCCATTGTTGTCAAATATTTAAATCTACTCCTTCCTTGGTAATCTTGGTGAATTATTCAAACATGTCTATACCTCTGTAAGTAAGGGTCTCCATTCAGCGTCAGGGTACATGCAGTGGTTTCAATGGACTCCATGGATAGTCTTTGACATCCTGTCATTTAGTCCTAGAGTTTCTCTGTTAAGGACTGTTCACCATCTCATAGTCACTGGGATTAACCTGAGCCAACCAACTGCATGCATGCCACACTGAAAAAGTCTGTAGTAAAGAAACTCGACACTGGAAATACCTTGAATATGGGTTGGAGGAGCACAACTCATGGCTGCCCTTAGATTCGTGTCCATTTTCTTTTCTCATTGTTGACTAACCTCTCCTAATTGACTGCATTTCAACGTGCTAAGATAGTAAATCAGTTTTCACCTGACTCCCTCTACTCAATTTGCAATTGCTACTCAATTTGCATGCTCTCTCTCTATTCTATTATGAATTGATTTTTAAAGATTAGCTCTCAATGCAGAATTGATTGTTTTTTATATCTTAGTTTCCAAGGAAAGCTTTACTCTCTCATGCACACACTGAATACTAAGCTTTAGCTTTTGAGGATTTTAGGCAAAGTTCTTGATATTGTTTACCAATATTTTGCTTTTTCTGTTCTGCATATTAAAAACCTATACTCAGAGGCACCATTTTCAATATGTCTCAATAAGCAAGTCATGACTACTTAAATTCATGAGATAATTTTCTTGTTATTTTCTTTCTTCTTCAGTCCACACTAAAATACGCCATATTTTCCAACTCTGGTTCATAACTCACATTGGCTTAACTATGTGATTAATTTCTTCTTGGCTTGTCATTTAGAAAGCATCTAAATAAATATTGTTGGTGGTAGAATAAGATTTTTTTCTTTTATATAGGACATAAGATTTCAACATGAAGATCATAAATGTTAGTATTAAGTTTACATGTCCCTGTTTTAGGGATATTTCTAAGTATACTTACATTGAGTTCTGTTTTATACTTCCCAGTTCTTGCATCTCTTAAAAAGTAGACTCCACTTAGGGCAATGCATACCATGCTTCAAAAGTTGTCTTCTCTGAAAAGGCCTCAGATGCCCTGTGTAAAGCTCTGCAGATCACACTTAAGGTCAAGAAATCCAATTGCACCTTCCAGCAGACATACAATATATATATGCTTACAAAGCTGTGAGCAGTAATCAAGATAATTGATCTGATAATTTGGATACAATATATTGCTGATAGATGAAGTAATGTAATTTAGGCTTAGGTATCAATATGTTAGTATTGAGTTTCTCAGTATTATAAACCTCCATTTAAAATTTAAAGACATATACTGTAAAAGAGGTCTTATTTTTAAGTGACTTGACATCTTTGAAGTAAAGTTTAAATTAAAGTTTAAAAGTAATGTTTAATTTAACAAAATCAATATTATTATGTGTTACATGGATTATCACATATACAAAATCAACTGTAATGAGATAAAGCAATGTTATGCCTTTGCTCATCTATAGATGAAGAGGGTCTTTGGGCTTCCTACGCATCATTCTGTTCTAAACCTATGATACAGCCCGTTGTGACTGTACAATCCTGTTGGAATTATTGTAAAATGATGAAGTGATTGTTTCTTTAGCGTATAGATGAAAAAAATGTTACATTGTTCTAAAATTCTTTGATTAAATGACTACAAATGGTATTTTTGAGTGTTGTGTTCCTATCTGTCACCCATCAGGTTCGTTGTTATTTGTATTCGGATATATTATATACAGCTCTCTGTTCAGTACTTTTCCACTGGGGAGTCATTTAAACCTTTTCTTGCCCCATTGGTGATGTATTTTCTCCTAACATCATAGCTAAAGCAGCATTCATGCCAGTCCCATAGCCTTGTACTTTCTGTCATTCACACTTCTCATACATAATAAATTAATTAGAGAATGTTGGAACCTGTAAATTAACAAAAGGTTAAGATTTTATGATCTCCTTGTTGATTTCCTGGGTAGTGTCACATTTTACCTAATAGATCATCACAGAAGCCACCACCTAATGCATGATTGTAACATTACAATGAGAGAATTTTTACTGAGAGGTACCTCTCTGTGTAAAGTTTTTCATCTCATCCCTACAGCCTTAAAAAAAATGCAAGTATTTTTTTTAATTCCAGGTTGCTGAGAAAGATCTTTATGAGGCCCCAGGAATTAAGACACAGAGTTGATAGCTTGAGGGGACCCTTTTCTATTAATGTAGAAAGCCCGAGGCAGCAAAGGCAAACTCATAGCTTGTCAAAGTATATTATTATTATCTTACAAAATATTTCAATGAATTTATTTCAGCTTAAACAGCCAAGAAGTAGCAGTAACATTCTTGAAGGTTAGATTCATCATTAATATTTTGTTCACAGCATATATATATATATATATATATATATATATATGTATATGTATATATATATATTTGAAAAATGAATAACTGAACATACTATGTAAAGTTATGAAGTACAAGGATAAAAATGCTCTTTAGGGCTAGAGAGATGTTTCAGTGGGTAAGAGTACTTTTTGTGCAAGCATGAGAATCTCATTTTAAACCCAGATCGCTACCATTTATGTTTCCCTGGGCTGGCATAACTAAAACCTGGGAAGCAATAGGGGATGGATACCCACACATACAGAGAGAGAGAGAGAGAGAGAGAGAGAGAGAGAGAGAGAGAGGGAGAAAGCGAGACAGAGAGAGACAGAAACAGAGACAGAGAGAAAGAGATCAAATCCCTGGAACTCACTGGCCAACTAAATGGATAAGAGGGAAAGTTTCAGGTTCAATGGGAGGCCCAGTCCCATGGCAATAGGGCAGATAATTATAGAAAATGACAGTTGCTGTTGGTCCCTGATCAGCTCTGAGGGGATGCATATGGGTACTTGGGTGCATGCGCGTGTGCGCAAACATACACACACACACACACACACACACACACACACACACACCACATACCACTGAACAATAAAAAATAAAATAAAACTAATGTTTTTGACAAAGCATTCCACATGATTTTCACTCCCCACATTCCCTTTGTGGTTGTAAAGAATGATATTTTATTGAGTTTTCCAGGTTATTCGTATTGGAATATGAGTACCTGTGCCAAGAATAGCAGAATGTGGAGCTAAAGTAGTTTTCTTTGAAATTATAACTGGCTGCCCACAAAACAACAAATAGGAAAGCTTGTCTTCATTATCAGACAGAAGTTTTTGCAAATAGATGTAACAGAATGATTAATTATCTAGAAAGCTTACTTACAAAAAATAATCTAATCAAATCACTGAATTTTAAAGGTCTGGGCTCTTCAAGAGACTCACTTCAAGTGCCTATTCTTGTAACTCAAATGTATCACTGAAAACAATGAAGTTTCTTCCCACAGCCCCAGGAAAAGTCAGTCAGCACAATTCTCTTGACTTGCCTTTAGTAAGCCTTTAAAGCACTTATCAAAAATCAGGTGATATACTCATTTTAACAGCACTGTGAGCCTTGGCTATTGACTGTCTACTCATGAGGAAAGGTGACAGGACAAAGTTAAACACATTGGCTATGGTGTCAAAGCAGAACAGAGCAGAATAGACTAAGGACAGGGCCAAATCTATATTTCATTTTCCAGTCATCCTTCCAAGAGATCTCAGAATCTTATTATATTTGCCATAAAGGTGCATGAATAACTTTCAGGTTTTACAGTTGTAAGTAAAGATAGTATAAGGTCCAAAAGGGACAAATTGATAATTATCTACCTGAAGTAAGTTATCTGTGTTTGGTTCCAAATACTTCAGAGAGATTTGGAACCCCATTAAAGGTACTTTTGCAAAAGAGTGGCATTTGTAGATTAAGATCACCTGGGAGTGTTCAGACATGGCAGACAGTGAAGAGTTTTTGTTGTAATATATTCAAACTACACCATTTTAAAGACTTTTTTTATTAACAATGGTAACACTAGTCAAGCCTTAGTGAATGAAATGCATTTCAAAGAAGTAGTCATTGCAGTAAGACCAAGATAAGGTAGAGAAGTAAGGTGCCAGATGGGGAGAAGAAGAGAAGACAAAACTAAGAACAGTTAAAGCTTACATGCTAAGATGGAAGTGCGGCTTCTTTCAATATTTTGCTATTGTTTCATCAAAATTGGCTTGTTTTACAACTTTTTCTTGTCCTCATAAATGTCTAGGTCATCAAATTATGCTATTATAACTCAATTAAGAGAAGAAATGTGCACTGAAACCTCTTATGCACTACTGCTTTAAAGAAGAAAGAATAGGGAGAAGAAAAAGAAAGAGATCATTTGAATTAAGAAACAACAGAATAGATAGCTATGGATGGTCTTGGTGGGTAACTAAAATGGGAGAATCAACCACATGTGGGGATAATCAAGGGGGAGAGGGAGAAAATATAGGGAGAGACAAGTAAAACTAAGGCCCATTTGAGGGACTATATGGAAACCTAATATAGAGGCTTTTTATGTCATATATGAGGGTGATATAAATCAAATCACCAAATAACAGGATATACAGAGTCCTAACTGATCATCTCTTCTCAGCAAATGAAGCTTCCAGTAGAGAAATTGATTACATGTAATTGAGTGCTTAGCCAAATCAGTCTCTTAGGGAATCCCAAACTATTGCCAAAGCTATTTGTAACTCTCCACAAACTGATGGTAAGGCTCTATTACTGAAAATGACATAATTCATTGAACATGGAAAAGTTGATTGGTACTTACCTTGGAGTTTCACCTCTACAGACTAGTATTCATCATAATGGAGAGTTATCTGCATACTACCAATGGAGAAATGTAAATTCCAACCAACTACAAATGCTTTGGTCTATAAGAGTGACTTACCTCCAATATACACTGGTCTAATAGTAGAACAAAGCTTGTAGGAGAAACCAACCAAAATCTGATTTGAGTTAAGACCAATCTCATGAGATGGAGCCAATACCCAATTTTGCTGAGACTAGATAGGCCAAGGACCTAAGGTAGAACCAAATACTACTGTTCTGTTAATGGACTGTAGCAATAAAATGATTCCTAATGACATTCTGCTATTCTCAAAGATCTTTGCCTTGTACACACATCATCAGAGAAGCTTCCTCCTGCAGCAGTTGGAAACAAATGCAGAGGTCCATATCTGGACACGGTACAGAGAGCAAGAGATGTTACAACTCTAATCTTTAAAAGGGGTGGTGTCTCCAAATTCCTCCCTTCACAGTTCAGGAAACCTTGTAGGAGAAGAGGCAGAAAGAGTATAAGAGATAAAGGTGATGGAACACACCAAGAAATCAAGATCTTCTAGATTCAACTGGGCTATATTCATAAAGACTACGCAGGTCTGCACATATATAGAATCCTAGAGCTGAAATTAGGTCTGGACACATGTCCTTATCCTTATCCCAGAAGATATGACTAATTGATAGCCACTTGAAAAATTAAAAAAATTAGCTTTCTTCAAAGGTAATCTCACTGACAAAACAAACTAGTCTTAAAGGGAAGGTCCATATCTATCAATAGATCCCCAACAGAAAATAAACTCAATGGCAACTTTGGAGGGTCTTCGTCTCATTGTGTTTTACACCTTACAGGTCCACTGTGTATATAATGTGGCTTTTGTTTGGGGTTTTTAAGCAATTCCTGTGTAAAATGTAAAATATCTGACATATGGATCCTAGATTTCAATTTAATAAGAACATTTACATTTAATATTTATTCTGTGTATGTGTGTGCATGCATGGACAGAGTATGACCATATGTATGCATTTTCAGAGACATTATGAAAGTCATAGGGACAATGTGCAGCAATTGCTACACTACTATGTGGGAGGTGGTATTTAAAAATAATATCAGGCTTGATAGCAGGTATCATTAATTGCAGAACTATCCAACTGACCATTCAAGCATCTTTTAAAAATAGTTATCAAATAGTGATATTACCCAGAAAAAAATATGTAAAAAATAGTCACTGGTCAGGGAACAGTGAGAAACCATCCATTTTCTTTTTTTAAAAAAATTACTTGAATATGTACCCTACATCTGCGGTGTATTTTTACAGATAATCTTAGGGACACATGACCTTTTCCTCTAATCTATCAAAGAGTTGTAAATACCACAGTTTACAGGTTCTGTGGAATGACCCTTGTTAGAGTCAACTGGGATGGCTGATTTTCACTGTCACAAGTCATTGATTTCTTTAATTGAGCTGCCATACCTGTCCTAAGACAGAAAATACCCAATACAAATGATTATTGCTGAAATAATTGTGATTTTTCCACACTTTTTGTCTTTCTTGAAGGATACAGTTTAATGAGAGTCTGCTGATATCTATATTAACCTTCTCTATTAAAAGATCCTTTCTACTGCATTCAAGTAGAACTAATATGATATTCTTCAGCCTCTTGCAGAGATGGATAATCATTGAAATTAAGTGGATTAGAAAGAGACTTCTAAAAATCTCATCTTGTACCCCCACATGCCATCCAATTTCTTACCTTGGCACTCCAGCCACCATATTGTGACCCCTGTAGGTAGAAGATCTCCAGGTTCCTAACGGCTTTCTTGCATTACTTCAAGTCCTGAGCTGATGCTGCATTTCCCATGTGCCTTTTGTTAAGCTGATCTTCATAAGAATACAAGTTAAACTGGATTGGAGACCAAGATTTTATTCATTCTTAGAGTAACCCATTGTCCCCTTCTACTCAAATCTTAGCTTCAAAAGACAGGGTTAAAACCTAGATAAAATGTTCTGTGGTAGCAGCTGAGTGGTCCATAGGTGAGAAGCAGATATATAACCTTCTTCCCATAGCTGTTAGATAGACGTAGCTATTATCTTTCAATTTTAGGATTGGAAAATAACTTTGCTAGTACAAAGATGACCCACAGAGAAGGAGTAGGAATATGTATGTCTCTTATACATGATGTCTCAGTGGTCTTCCTTCAGGTCAAATGGAAAGACTTAAGGAGATATTACTCCAATCTTCCTGTCACCCAGAGTTAAATGCAAATCCAGAGTGAACCATCTACCCCTCTGAAATTGCAGGCAGCAAGTGCACAAATAGCTAGAGACAGAGGAACAGCATATATTCCTAAGATAGTGGATTTGTACTATACACTGAATCAATTCCTGTGACTCAGAATATACACCCTAGGCATCTACAGAACTTCTGCTTCTTCTCAAGAGGCCACATCTGGCCTTCTGCTAGGCAGAATAAACCCCATATTTAAGGACTCACTTCATACTGCTGTTATTAGAGTCAAAACAAAACTTTTAGTTGACAAAATGATTGACCTAAAATTATTAAGGGTTTAGATAAAATCTAGATTTTAATTCAGAAAACCATTTATTATCATTCTACTAGCAACATATGAATCACTCAATGTAGAAAAACTGAATGCATTTATTAGTGAATTAATCAGCCATCAGCAGGATCCACCACAGTACCTCCCATTATACAGTAGGCAAGGTAAATAGGATTTAGTGTTATTATTGCCTATGTGAGTGAGCTTGTTCTAGTTTCCTATGGAGACTCTTCTTTCCACTTGATTTTATTGCAATTCTAACCTCTACATATGCATTTCTTCTGTGAAGCATCCAACCCTACCCTTGACAGTCACCTGTCTAATTCAAGGATCAGCTTAAATGAATAGGAGCACCTTGAAATGTATCCTGGCTATTATGTTATTTTGCTCTGTGTTTCTTAAACATGGCTTATGGTTTTACAGCATTTATATCACTAAAAATTCAACTAAAGTGTCTTTCCTGAGAGCTGCTTTGAAAACTCAGTGAGGACCAAAAGGGTATTCATATTACAATGAACTGAATGCTGAATGATTACCACAATTTCTGATTTTGGGGGTGAAAGCAAAATCCTATCTTTCTTCCTCTCTCATTCTTTCCACCTCCACGCCTTTGCAAAATGTTTTTTGTAATCTCCTAACAATAGTTAGCAAATGACCTGCTGTGTACACTGGTGGTGGTTTTCAGACTGCATTGTTTTGTGGTTATGAATTGCTGTCCTGTGGTTGTCTTCTTTTCCATGTGGCAGTGGACAAATCTACATCTGCAGAAGAATTAGGAGCAGATTCCATGACCTGATAGAACTGATTTTCTACTTCAAATATGTTTCCTGATTGAAGATTGCACACCTAGGAGGTGAGATGAGAGAGCTATTTTATAAAAGTGTCCAGCAGATGTATTGAAGCAATCCCCACTGTATTCATCATTTACTAAATTGTGCACACACTGGAGGTATAATCCAATGTAAATGATCTCATCACCCATCACTATGAGCGCTCACAAATTCAACTTGGCCTCAAGCTAAAACTTGACATTTCAAGGTTCTCAAATCCACAGTAAGCAAGCGGGATATTAATGACTTCCAAACGTCTCTTCTTGAAACAGGACCAGCTTTTGAGAAATGCAGGTGTTTGGGATCTAGAAATAGAAGTGGCCAGCTGCCCTTGAGGTACTTTGAGCACTATCCATGGTTCCTACCACTGATTTGGCCTTGAGGAAGGAACATTTGGTGCAGGAAGATAATGGAGTTGACACCATTTGTATTCTGGTTGTACAAATACCAAAGAATGAAATTTAAAAGGCTCATTTTGAAAGTATCCCTTCTTACAGCTTTATTGGCTAAGTGTACAAGACATAAGGCATTTTCACACTGAGAAATCAGAACACAGAGAATTGCCAGACTGCCAGGGACCTTGAGAGTCACTGAGGCATGAATCCACCCAAATAAAAACTTGTTAGATCTGAGGTGGCTTGACTAGGATTTTTTTCAGTCTGTGTTCTTGAAACATACTAGAATACAAGGCTGAACTTCTCCCATGTTTAACATTTCAAATATCAGAAAAGTTATATTCAGAGTAATTTTATTTCTGCCACTTATTTTTCACATGCCTATAATCTTATGTAGACTGAACAAGCATTTAGTCAAGGTAGACTACTCAGAATAATATATATGTGTGTGTGTGTGTGTGTGTGTGTGTGTGTGTGTGTGTGTGTGTATACACACACATATACACTCATATGCTCATATGCTAGGAATTGAATTCTAAGTATACATAAAAGTTGGAATTGTATTATTATCTTCATCAATTAAGCCAGGAAAGAGGCATGGTATTTATTTTAACATGAGTAATTTTGCACCATATATAGTATATTGAGCAAAAGTTTGGTTTGTCATTTGTACCATAATTTATTCCTTGTTCTCTGTTAATGGAGGGGATTATACTATCTAAATGTGTCACCTTGGGCTAAACATGAGTCTTAGAGAGTTTTTTTCTCTGCAAAATAAAAACAATAGTAACTTTCGCCCTAAGGTTGATATAAAGTAGGAAATGGGTAATATGGAAATCTTCATGGACAGAGTAGCTTGGCAGGTAAGGCTGTTATTTCTTTACTGTGAATCTTGCAGTATTTTATATTTTCAAGTATCTAATTAGTAGATGTAATGCAAACAAAATCCAGAATGGTAACTTTTCATTACATACAACTTCATTTTCCTGTGATTCTTGATTGTTTTCCCATTGTAGTTTGTATTTTTTTCCACTGCTTTCTTTAACATTTTTTTGTAATATATAGCATTCACTCTATAAAGTCATACCCAGTATCAAGCTTCATCTGGGTTATAAATGACATATACTCAACATGAATTACTTTAAAAAAAAAAAAAGAAGAGTGCTTATAGGAATGGTATCGAAGACTCCTCACAAGGGAAAATTAATAAAAAACAAGACAAGATTCAAGGTTTTAATCTCCCGTTTCCCCAACCCCACTTCACTTTTGCAGTGATAGCTTATCTTCAAGATTCTCCACACTGAACTGAGTATGGTTGCTGGCAAACCTGAAACCTTAGTCTATAACAACTACTCAGGTGGAATATATATATATATATGTCTATCTCTAACATCTCTCTATATATTTGCATATAGATGTATGTATTTCTTTTAATATGTATATGGAAGTATTCCGAGTAGTTTACTTTAATCACATGCCGACTAAGAAGCCAGAAATGTGATTTTTAAATTGGCTCAGCCAGAACCGTGCACCAGTTTGGTTCTTCATTCTTCTTCCCCCCTCAGCGTGTTCAGGCACCACTGCCTGCCTGGCTGAAAGGATGTAGAGGAGCAAAGAATAGGTGGGTCTAGAGGTTCTTGGTCCTTCTGAATATGCTGGGACAGGGGGAGAAGGCCTTCTCAGAATATTAGTGTGACAGTTCGTTTAGATGATATTCAGTGAAACAACTCTCTTAGAAAACCCATGCACACACAATATTCAGGGTAAACCAGGGCTATACATAGACCTTGGAGGGTGGGAAGAAGTATTTATGAGGAATGTAACTCATTGGATGGAGTGTAACATATTGGCAATGCTTCATTTGTATGGAGAAGAATTGCAGGAATCACAGATGCTTGATGAGCAAGCTCTTATCTGGAGAGAGAACGTTGAACCTGAAATTTTGCAAAGAACTATGTGTCATTCCTCAGGTAGATGTAGAGATCCAGATCCCCAGATCAGGCAGATAGGAGGAATCCTTGTTGGGAAAGAGAGTCCTCTATTTTCTGCTGAGCTAAGGAAAGCTGTCTGGACATGGTAGACTATATGACCCTAAATAGAAGGATCTAACACATGATGGATAGGGTTTGCTTATTTATTTATTTTTTATTAAAGCTAAAATGAAATACACAAACAAAATGGTCAGAGGTTATTGTACATTTTGTAAGTGCTGTTGCAATCACAACTGTCCATTTACAAGGAAATAACAATATGAATGAATCAAAATCATAAAATTATAACTGCTATCTCTATGATTGGGAAATATAACTAAGGTAAAGAGTGAATATATAATTTCCTTGTCTGTTACTTATTCCTCTCTTCCTCTTTCATATCACAAATGGATGAAAAGAATTATAGGTTGAACTTAGATGAATACACAAAATTTCAGGGGAGTAAAGAGAATTATTCATTTTCCAGATATTTCTCAATTAACATTTAAAAATTTTATCAGTTAGTACAAAGGTCAAAGTTTCACATGAAATAGAAACTAGCCTGAAAGAATTAGATGTGTGATAAATTCAAATGAAGACAAGAATGATCAAGTACACTTTCATCCCAAAGAATAAGTTTAAATATGATAAAGTATACTTAAGTTTTCTTCAGAGAGAGTGGCATGATGTATATATATGATTACAGGTATGACTGAAGATATGTCTGGGAATAGAAAGAGACTATTTTAATTGGTTGAAAATAGTTCAGTGGATTAAGAACTATGGATGCACCAAAGTTTCTAAAACTGTTGCTCATTTTCTCATTAAACCCTCAAACTATTCTTGTGAAATATATGAGGACCAGAAGTAATTATTCTCACTTTGTGAATAAAGAAACACAATATACATGAAAAAGAGCATTAAAGAATCTGATGGTGTGACCATGCCATTATTAAGAAAAGTTTTTATTGTAGGTAAAAGAAAGAATATCCAAAGGCATTTAGATGAGTTCAGAACAAAAATAGAAGCAGACTGGTTATCCCAAGGGCTATATGCAAGAGAAGATAGAATAGTGAAGGATGTGGGGATGGGGAGAGACTCAGCCATTATAAAGAGAACAAACAAGTATCTTGGAGGAGGAAAGCCTAGGGAAGCTAGCATGGACTTTGAAAATTTTAACAAATACTTGTGAGTAGCGACTGAGGGAACTTGGAGGTCACCATGGGCTTTGATAGACAACTATAGGTAGCCAGGTGTCCCCAATGTCAGAAGTAACAGAAATGACTACTGTTGGAAGATGGGAACTCATTTCACATGTTCCTGAGAAATTCTGGATTTTATTTAACAACCAGAAATCCTATAGGTTAGCTTGAGTTTGCAGTTATATAGTCTGCCTAAGACCTAATAAACAGCATCTGAGAGATGAGGCAGTTTAAATGTGTAATCAGAAAACAGCACCCCAAAACAAGTCTAGAAAGAATTAATAAGAGGGTGTCTTTTGTCTCATGTCAGGATGCCAATAGATAGACAAACCAGTTAGCATATGGCAGGAAGAGAATTGTTAGACATAGAACTACAAAACTTATATTTAAGTACAATTTCTCCACCCACAAAAACTAGAGATTAGGTAAGTCATTTTTGTCTATGACTTGAGGACAACTCTGAACCCTTTATCAATAAGAGAGAAAAGTACTCAAAATACAGATCTTAACATAGAAGAGTCACTCACCACAAGAAGCCAGAAAAGTGATGATGGAGGGCACAGGCATGGAGAAGGAAGAACATCACTTTATCTTACCAACTCCTCCTGAAGTAAGAAAGTATCTTACAAGTGTAAGACTTGAGGTCTGTAAGCCCATAAAGTTCTGCCCAAATGCACAAGATTAACCATCTTGAGTGTTAAGTTTCCAATTGGGGTTATAGCTACAAAGGCTGCCTATTGAAACAGGAAGATATCTACACCAAATAGTTTTTTCTTGTTATGTAAAGGGGGCCATTTAAAGCATACTGTAGCTAAACTGTAAGTCAATACTGTTAACCTCTTCATTATTTGGAGAGAGGTGAGATTACTGAGGCTAAAAGAGGACATGGGGTACATCCAAGGAAACAACCAACTGACTAAGCTCAAAGACCTGATCTAGCAATAATTTCTTTGATATAATATACACTGACAAGGATTCTATATTCACAAGTGTGGTATCTGGGAGCTCATGTTCTATAATACAGAAAAAAATACATAGAAGAGGGCTGGAATTGTGCCAACATGTCAAAAGAAAGTCAGCTGAATGCCAAGAAGAGCAAGCCATATACAAACTCCTTCACAAGGTCAGTCCTGTGCACTTAGTTTGATTCCACTCCTGCTTGGATGTCAAAGCTTGAATAATTTTAATTTAATAATTTTAATAATTTTCATTTCATTCATGTTGATTTCACTCATATGAATATATTTCCTTTGTGACCCTTGGATATACTGGTTGACTTCAAGAACGACACAACCAGGTTTCCAGAAATGATACCAGCTTAAAGACTTAAGTAGAACCAAGATGTAAAATTCAAACTACAACTCTTCTATCAACTCAGGATTTCCCTTAACATCTTCATACTGAATCAAGTGCCATTCTACTATTCAGGAATATCCACTACTGTGTAGATATTCTACTAGAGGAGCAGAAAGGAAAAGGCCAAGTTAACCCCAGGAATTGCTAAATATTTAAAACCACAGGTATGACCCTAAAAAGGTTCAAGCAATTTTACAAATGATGGCACAGTATCTTACAAAGTTAACCAAAGTAATTTTTTTCTGGTCATTTCTTCACAAGTTTATGGTTCTTAGAAGAAGGACTCTCAAGTAGAAAGCTACAAAAGGTAAGGAAAGAATCTCACCATTTTGAGTTTCAAGATATATTTTTTATGCGTATGGGATAAATGTTTGAGGAAACAGACTTTCAAGAAACAAGAAGCTAAACATTCATAAATAAGACTAGAATTCTAATAGAGTCAAGGAGGAAGGCATATACAGAAATAACATGTAGAATAATGAATGAGTAGTGTAACAATTTTTCCAAGAATCCATATAAAAATGAGAAATTAAAACTTGAGTACGAACAGAGCCAAAGGAAGTTTACCCCAGAAAAATGTCTTCTATTACATGTTTCATATTTTTGTTTCATTAGGATAAATTCCAAGTGTAAGTGTGTGATGTGGCATCTAGCATGGATTTTTATATCAAGAAGAAAAATAAGAGGATCATGAGAAGAAGGACAAGGAGGAGAAGGAGGAAGAGGAGCAGGAGGAGGAGGAGGAGGAGGAGGAGGAGGAGGAGGAGGAGGAGGAG
>JADRCH010000140.1:4470252-4494697 GCA_019843965.1 Rhynchomys soricoides
GGAGGAGGAGGAGGAGGAGGAGGAGGAGGAGGAGGAGGAGGAGGAGGGAGGAGGAAGAAATAATTCCAGGATATGCTGCTACACATAAGCATGGATGTGCTATGAGTTTTGTGAACTTTTAAAGTTGTAACAGATTCATAGAGCTTCTAGAACCAAATAGGTGACTAAAACCAATGAGATCATATCATATTAACATTTATAGTTGTGGATAGAAGCCTAAAATGAAGGACTAAGTATGTCTATGATCTTGCTAAGAATGTATAGAATCTCTCTGCTGCAGCTATTAGTAACTGGTAATCTTTAGTAATTTTACTTTATAATGTACCACTCCAACATCCGCATCTATTATAGTGTGGATGTTGTCTCCATGAGTGTTTAAGTACTAAAATCATCTCTTATGAAGAAGCTAATACTTAGTATCACATAATAAAGGCCCACTGTAAAGATATCATCTTAACCTGGTCATGTCCTCAATGGATTCATTTCTAAGTAAAATGATATTTGCAAGAACCAGTGTCTGGGAACTTTGGGAGAGATATGACTCAACCCAAAGTGCAAAACAGGATATTGTCTGATATATCTATGCAAAAGCAGATAATTTTTTAATAGTTTTTAATAGCAAAGAAGAAATTTTTAGTAAAGCCAATTATTCTTTGTGTTCCACAACGGAGTAAAAAATTGGTGGGGAAAGTTGATGGTCATACAAGTAAAGTATTGTGCCTGCCTGCCAGTGTTTTCCAGTGAATCTGAAAATGGATTTCTGAATAGGTGGAAGTATTTAAGTGCATGTAACCAGGTAAGACAATAAGAATTTAAGGTGCTATCAATGTACATAGGAGACTAAGACTGACAATGACACACTACTTCAGTGATGCTTCCATGACACCAGGCCTTCAACAAAGAGGTTTTGCATACCCCTTACATATTGGGTGGAACTGTAAAAATATGTTGTACTGACAGAGAGCTCAAAATAAATAAATAAATAAACCCAAGAATGACTAATATTGAGTGTTTTCCCATTAAGCTAAATAAGAAAGAATAGAGAGTAAGAGAAGAGAGGGTTATTGAAGAAACAAAGTGATATTCCTTGTCAACTTTTCATCTGTGAACTGAGATTAGTATGACTATTTAGTTAATGAAAGGTGGAGTTATTCTCTGGGTTGACTGGACAAAGTTGCATTAGTGATATACAGACTATTTATGTAGGACATGTTATTAATGTAAAAATAGAGGATTCATCACACCAAAACAGAGAAACTGCAGAGCTATAGTTCAAGGGAATTCTGAAGTTTTAAAGAGTGCACTACACAAGTAAAGACTGTCATCAACCTGGTTGCTTTTACTCTGGAAGCAACTTTGATCTTTGGTTTGACAAGGTAAGGATCTTGCACAGTGATCCAGATAGCATTTCCAGAGGCAGATTCATCAGACATACACAGCTTGTACACCAAGGAACTATGAATACTGTATAAAAGATAAATTAATGATGGCAAGTTTGTGAGCTGGACTTATCCAATACACTGAATTGATAAAACAATATACTTACTGTTACTATTTAATGAGTAACAGCTTTAATGTAATAAACTTATTCTTGAATTACAGCCCTACTTGCCTGTTCATCTTAAGCAAGTGACTTAATATTCATAATCTTTAATTTCTTAAAGATTATAGTAATACTACTACACTTACATCATCAACCAAAAGACTTTAATGTACATTTAACACATGCTAAATTATCAGATGCTTAGTGTGAATCTAGATCAAGTATTGTATTTTAAGTAATATATGAAATAAAAGAGAGAGTTGGATTTCTATCTCAGTATTAGAATCCACCCAGAAAATTTATATTTTGTCAGTGAAGCTTCTACATGAAATATGACTCAATTGGATATCAAATGAACTGTAAATCCCTGACAAAGTATGGAAGATAGTTTAATAAGACAGTTATTTGAGATTGTGTCCATTAGACTCATTCCATTTTCTAGATTAAGGAGACTTTCACGGCTCTCCTAATTTGTTTTCTATTGGTATAATGAACACCACGATCAAACTCAACTTGAATAGGAAAGGTTATTTTCTCATACAGCTTACAAGTTACAGTCATTAACCAATGAAGTCTTGGTAGGAACCCAAGGTGCAAATCTGGAAGCAAGGATTAAAGTAGCAACCATGGAGAAATGCTTCTTATTGGCTTGCTCTCCATGGCTTGTTCAGCCTACTTTCTTAAACTACTTAGGATTACTTTCCCAGAGGTGGCACCATGCACTAAGTCTGGGCCTCCCACATCTATCATTAGTCAAGAAAATTCTGCATAAACTTGCCTACAGGCCAATCTGAGAGGCAGTTTTCAGCTGAGTGTCCCTTCTCCCAGATGACTCTTGGGGGTTTCAAATTGACATAAAACTAACCAGTATAATGGATATCTTGTATTTAACCAAATGAAAGAGTAGGGAAGGAAATAACATCTCACCAGGTCAAGTCAGGCCCTCCAAAGTTTCCTATTGTTCATTCATTTGTCCAAAGTCATAGAGAGCTGACTTTGATCCACATTTACAAACAAAGAATAGTATATATGTTATTAAACGATGAATCAGATTAAGCTCTCAAACTAGTCATTGTTTGGAATCTATATTTCTAACATGGTACCAGAATGTTTCTGCTAGTTCAGTTACTGATAAGTGTAGCAGTTGTTCTTCCTCTCTGTTTTATGCAAATGGAATACAGGAATATTAGTCAATCCGTACTTATGGTTGTTATAGCACTTTATTTTTCTGTTCCTGTTGAACTGATATGGACATTATCACATTTCAATGGTCTGTATGTCTTGCTCCCTATAATATTAGATATGTTACTTAGTTTTCCATTACTATGATAAAATTCTGGAAATAAGCAACTTACAAGGAAAAATGTTTACTTCAACTATAGTTTTGGGTGACTTAGTCTATTATCTGCTAGTCCATGGCTTTGAGTCTGGCTCAAGGCAGCATATTACAGTAGCAAGATAACAATGGATCTAAGACTCTCACCTCATGAACTGGAACGCAAACCTCAAATAAACAGGAAGGCAGGTGAAGTGCCACAATTCATTTCAAGATCAGTTTCCAATGAGTTAAAACTGTTACTGGACATCATCCCAAAGCTTCACTAGCTCTCAACAATGCCTTGCTTGGGAATAACCTTTAATACATAAGGATATCCAAGATGCAGATTATAGCATGGATCAATAGGAGGACAGAGTCCACAATTTATTTACACTTATCTCAAGTATTTTGAATAGCAGGTATATACATGTATTAAATATTTATGGGGTCATTAAAAATGAGAAAATACATATGATTGGTTCTTATACGTATAAAAATTAACAAAAATAAAAATATGTCAACATATGTAACAAACTTCAACTGATTCAGATGTCAGTAATTAGTAAAAGTGACCTTTAATTCTTGTATTTCTTTTCCCTTTAATTATTCTTTCTTACTTGCTCCTACCTTAATCATATTAAAGAACTGTGTATCAGTTAGGTTTCATCTTTTAACTTATGCAGCCATTCATCTGAAAACTATTGAGTATATTTGCTCTTTTATTAAAAAAAGGCAGTCTCTGGGGATAAATTTGTGAACATAACCAGATGTGATATATGTTTGAATGGAGCCTTTGACTTACTTATATAGATAGACATTAATTAAGCAAGTACCCATTAGAATATACTTATAAACTGAAAGAAAAAAATGTTTTAGGAAAGTACGTAATAAATGAATCAGTCTTGACATGAGCAAGGTCAATTTTGGCTTCATTGCAGAAGTGACTCTTGTTTAAATCTGAAGGACAATTTAGTAAAGTAGGTTTAACCCATAACATAGCTACACTTTTGCTTATCATAAAATGAGCCTCTAGACACTAGTATTTCAAGCATAGTTTCACTTAATCTAGTTATTAGATATTTAAATACTTTAGATAGAGGCAGGGAAGAGATCCTTTTGACAGTTAAGAGCCTATATAAAATAACAAAAAGAAATTGTGCATGTGAGAGACTGAGAGAATGTCATCCAGATATAAGAATCCTTGACAAGATTGGAAAGATTTAGAAAGGAAACCATTTGGTATCTTATTTATCAGATTAAGTAATTTTACTTGCTGGCTTCCTAGGGGCTGGGTGAACATAAGAGATTATTTTAAGCATATGTGTAATTTTATAGCATGCTTTTTGTACTATATACAGATATTGTTGATGAGAATGTAGGCATTCAGTTAAGTAAATAATACTGAACAGTGATTATGGTAGATGAAGTGGAGTGACATGGCAGTAAATGTAGTGACAAAAGTCACATGGACTTGAACAGTACCTGGAATCTCTGTTTAACATAAGGTAACCTGTGTTTTATGTAGGAACATTATGGATGAGAAAAGAGTTACAGTTAGTGAAATAGTTTTGAAGTGAGAACAATTTGATCAGTTTGGGACATGTTGCATTCAAATTTGCTTTGAAGTTACTGAATACGCAGCTAATTAATCATATTAAAAATTTACAGTAAATGTCTGGGTTGAAGAGCTATGAGTACTTGTAGAGGGAGTGCAAGATGTCTATTACAAAGTATAAAATATATGATGTCAATATTATGGCTGAGATTGCATAGCTAGCAAGTTCAAGCCAGAACTGTACCTGAATTAATATAGCATATAAGGACAGTTAAGAAGATAATGAGTATATCAGGAAAATAAATTAAAATTATTTATAAAAACATATAAAAAGTAGTAGATATGATTGTTGTCTTAGAAGCAAGGAAAATGAGGTTTCAAATGGCTCCAATGGTTGATTAATCTCAAGGTCAAGTCAGATAAGACTCTTGTGTTTGGGCTCTCAGTGGATCCTAGCTAGGTAGATTCTTCAAAGCTGCTTCTCAGTTCCAGTTTGACTCCAAAATTAACGGTGACATAATCTTATGCTGAAGTAGTTTGTTTTGACAATATTGTTTCAAAGATGATGGTAGGAAAGGGTGAATAGTCTGTGCCAGGGAATCAGAAAACCAACTGACTCACTGAGCTCTCTGACTCTCAGAGTAGAGGTACATGCTTCCTTTTCTTATATAGATTTCAGCCAGATATTTGATGAGGTGTTTCTTTCAGAAGAGAAAATTAAGTGAGTCTTATTAAAAAAAAAAAAAAAAGGCATTGTCTAAATTTCATGTTAGCTACATCTCCTTTGAGGTGACCTTGGCTCTCAGAAGTTTCTAAGCCAGCATTGGAAACAGTCAGGCTCAGTTGTACCATACAGTTAAATGAGATGTAGTGTCTAAACTGAGAGACAGTTAAATGGGTCTTATGAGTGTAATTAATCTAAAATCCAACTATAAAATATTTATTGACTATGGTTAATTAGATGACATATGTCTGGTAGAGAAAACTCATTTCATCTAGTCAGTTTGGTAGAGTGGGTTATAGAAGAAATAGCCTGTTGGAGATTATATAATACAAGTATAAATAACTTACTGAGGGATTTCCCTGGGAAACAGTGAAAATAAAGGCAAGGCAAGGATGTGTGGAGAGGAAATTTTTTTCTACTAGATAGGATAACTCTCTTTAAAGGAGATGATATATAACTGATACATACAGACTTATGTACATAGATTATAAATGCAGAAGTCTGGTTAAGAGCCTAATTTAACAGAATACCAGAAAGGAGTTAGACAATAACACAAGAAATCAAGAGAATATTTTTTTAGTTCATTTTCTAGAAGGGAAAGCATAATAACCCAAGAAAATTCTTACATAATAATATAAAAAATAACCAAGTATATAGTAATAACACATTGGCAATCACAGGTATGCTGGGCATTGCCATGTTCCAGTGTTATTGGTCGATCATCATTGTTCCAGTAACTTCACAGAGCCAAGGAGTAGTAGGCTTTGTAGCAAAAAAATCTCAATTTCTTTCTAATGACCTAATTATTCAACATACAGCAAGAAGTTAGGTCATACACTAATTGTAGTGGGAACAGTGGTCTTGAGAGCATGAGATTGCCAGAGATCCAAGGCATATGGGAAAATTTGAAGTACTCATTATAAAAGCGAAGGAATAGGTTGAAAGCAGAAATATAGAAGAATTGTCAAGCAATGGTTTGGACCTCTTTGAAGCTGATGATCATGAATTTATAGTGATATAAATCTGCTTTGTGGTGTCACTTTCTCCAATATCGTTCAATTGCTCAGATTTAATTAACTGTCAATCAGCCAACTTTCATGGATGCCTTTAGCACAATAGGGCAATTTCTGATTCTATGGGGAATGCAAACATGAATAGGCCCATATTCTGCCTTTGACACAGCCATGATCATTAAACTCTATGCCTTGGAATTCTGGTTCTAAATTCACTATAGCTGATTTGAGGCTAATTTGTTAAAATATAGTAACTATAAACTTGCACAAATATTAAAAACATAAGTAAATCTTTAAAGGCCCTGCAAAGAAAAGCAGGAATATAGTACAGGTAATTAATCTTCTAAGCAGTAAATTGCAGGGTGAGAGCTGTGTTAATTTGGCTTCTCTACTGAAAACACACCATAAAACACAGAAAAAGGGATCCTTGAACTCAAAATAAAAAATCCAGCAATAATGATGAGTGAGCTAAAGTATTGAGCTAGAAACTGAGGTGATAAAATAATAGAAAAAATTAGATGGGTTTAAAAGTCTAACTCTAAGTGCAAATGTAATCAAACATTTGAGAAAAAAAATTGCACACAGAAGGTAATCCAAGGACTCTGGTGAAATCTGTAAACAGCTGTTACTGTCCTTCACAAAGGACATTGTTTAGAATTTAAATATCACCCAGTGAGAATGTCATAGTAAACATCTTAAATTTTCCATAGATGAGAAGGGATGGTGTTGTATTCCATTAACTACTAGAGGAAGGTCATAATAACCTATGTATTTACTACAACAGGATCAATACTTTTGAAGGAAGACAAACATCTCTACAATGTATTAACTACATCCAGCCATCAACAACAACAAAAAGTAATTAGAAGAAAAAAACCTAAAAAGCATAAGCTACAGCCAAAGAAAAGTCAATGAACACCAAAAAATTTTCACATTTTGAAACTACCATACAAAAAGTTTAATCACACGACTTTAAAAAGTATTTAAAAGGTAAATTTCAAAAGAATACCTGAAATTTTCTACTTCATACCCAATAGATCATTTATTCAAATTCATTACATTAGATTCATTCTAGAAATGCAGAAATAATCTACCTTTCTGAATTCAAATAATAAATTTGTGTGTTAACTGAATAAAAGGTAAAATCTTTCTCAAATTCTTTTAAAAATACTTTTAAATATCTGAGATATGTATATTTCAGAATATTTGCAGGTGTTTGAATGCATCATGTATGAATAGCTTTCAAAAGTATTGTTATTAGATATTTTAAGTTAAAGTAATATTCTCCACTAGTATCATAGTAAGAAACATTTGATATTTATCCTGCTGTTAGGATGATAAATATGATTGTCTGTGAAATATGTAAGTGTGTCTATTATAATTAATTATCAATATTTCCATGTGTTCCTTAAAGTATATTGACCTAACATGATTATTAACCTTATTTGGAGCTTTATTACACAGGAATGCATTTTAATTCTATAATACCCTAATAATGATCATAAATTTATTGGACACCAATAATTAGTGACTGCTACAAATATATTAGCACTAATTAGCCCTGAAACCCAAAAGCTATTTTAAATGTTAAATTTAGCATTAATATTGATCACCATGCTAATTAGTACTGGTTGTAAAAGGAGACAATTGATTAACAGCTATTAGCTTTGGCTTTTCACCCACTGCAATCATCCAGACTCATTTGAGTTTAGTGCTAAAATCAATGTGTTGCCTATGATTTAGATTATCATTTATTTCTTTCATTGCCCAAATGGATCCTGGCCTAAGCATGCATAGTAGTTCAAGGGCTATTGGCTAAGCCTTTTATAATCATCTACTATTGCTTTAAGAATTGTGCACTATAAAGGAGAATTCTCATAGTATGGGCAAATAAAAGCAATTTGAAAGCTTTAGTACCCCTGTCTACACCTCTTCAACTAATCAGCCATAACAATACACAACCATCATAATCATTAAATTAAATGGGACTCCAGTATTATAATATATAAATGATAGTCCTAGAAGTCTAAGATAGTTTACTAGCTAAAACTTCTCAAGTGTTTTATAGACATTTGCACAAGGTTACATATATTTGTCATGAATTTGCTGTGTTACACTAAACTTTTGACACAAGAATCTTTCTTTTGTGTCATAGGCATGTGTATCAAATAGAACTATATCACCAGAACAAAGTATTGAATAGCTTTCATCTTGAATGAAACTTGGATGTGATGACTACTTCATCTGGAGCATCTGTTCAATACATCATCCAAAACAATGTTTACTTATCTCTCTTGGATCAACTCCTATGCACATTTCTTGGTTACAGTATACAAGTAATGACACAGAACCAACCCATATTATGGGTATCATCAGGCATATAAAAGTTAGTGAAACTCTAGACATCTCTCAAGATTCTATCTAAATCCCCTAAATTTTTGTGTGAGCTTCAGTAATTTACTAATATGAATTATTCTTCTTTCCTTAATTTAAAAGGAAAAAAAGAGGAGCATTCTCAGAAGATTGAGAAGATTGTTATTGTATTATTTAGAAATATATGCAAATAATTTTTAAGAGACACTTAATCAAATGCTGACTAAACATTAAATATAAATAACATAAGCATAAACCTAATTTATATAAATATATCTTAGGGAAAATAATAAATGTCCAAAAATAAAAGCACAAAAGATTTGAAATGAAGAATTTAAATAAAATAAATGACCATGGTAATCAGCAATCAGCAATTACAAGTTCTTTCTTTATATATAGTAACCAGGGCTGAATATAATTAGTATTAGTTAATATTATGAAACTAAATTTTCTTCTGGATAAATCTCAACTATACTCTTCAAGCCCATTACTATGTTACTGAGAAATATTGTGGAAAGGCATCTTAAGTTAACACTGAAATCATAATACTTTAGGGACACATGCAAATTTTGACAATTACTTATCACTGAAACACCCATATTTTCCTTAGCCAATGACATTCATTGTCCTATCAATGAGTGAGCAACACTTGTGTTGTTTCTCTAACATGTAAAGAACAAGGAATGATGCCAACTTGAGCACTATTTCTATCTCACCTGGCAGTCAGGTAACATGAATTATTTGGTCATACATGTCACAGCTACATTAACTAACAATTTGTCAAAGCTTTGTGTTATGTGTGTAGAAAAAATCCAAAGACATTTTCTCTGAAATATTTGGGTTGAGTGATTCATAGGCTCAAAGTTTACACTGGTGACTAAAAGGAGCAACAAAAACCAACCAATCAGTCAATATTTTGCAAACAAATTCTATAATGTATTTACTTTTGGATAAATAATTTTGTGATTTTCTCATTTGGAAATTCATTATCACTTGAATAGCATTTTGAGAGGGAAACAATATGATCATAAAGCCAAGATTTACAGACAAAACTATAATCTTATGTGATAGCTCAATTCAATGTATACTTCTGTTCCTGACTTTTAGCCTTATTCCTGGTACTAATCCTTGAATCTACTGAGGTTTTCTGTCAACCTTTACTGAAGGAAACTGTAGTACTGTGATGTTCAAGATTGTTTTAGCCAACGATGGCCAAGATCACATGTATGACCAAAGAAGTATAATGAAGTAAAAAAACTGCATATCACGTAGAGTACTTATCAAAACATCACAGTGCACTGCATTCTTCCTTCTAATGTTTATGATATGATTATGTATAAGCAAAGCCACTGAATGGACCTACATACATGACTGTGTAAAGTAATACTTGATAACATGACCTTCATGGATTTATGGACTTAATATTCTGTCTATCATTATTTTAGAGTGTACAGTCATTTTTAATTAAGGCTTACTGTTAAATAATAGTTGAATTACTCTAGAAGAGCTTCAAACATATTGTGCTTATTACACAACTTCAAAGCACAATTTCCTCCATTGCTTCATTTAACCATGTGCTGTTTAACATATTATAACTAGATGAAATCAATTATATCATCATGCACACACCTACACACTGTCTACATATGTGTGTTGTAGACTATATCATCTAGGTGTGTGATAAATACACTCTATGAAGTTTGTACATCAATAAAATCACTTAACAATGCATTTTCAGGAATAAATGTTCATTGTTAAATAATGTTTCCTTAACATGATAATGACATTAGTAAATATGGATGAATGGAAGTGCTGTGGTCCATTTTCTTCCTCAGTTACTTATAGGAAAATATTTTATTTTATAATGTTTGCTGGTAATAATATGATAGTATTTTCCTACTGTCTTTAACTTTTATTGTAAGTACTCATATGGCAAAATTTTAAATCACACTTATTCATTGCTAGTATAAAAATAACATCAGAATTTATCTATTGACTTTGAATTCAACTATCAGAGTTAAATTTTTAAATATCATACTTTTGGCAGATATCATAGGTTTTCTTTACATTTGATCATGTTATTTGATTTTAAAAGTTATTATTGTTTTCTTTAATACTGTGTTCTCTGTTTTATTTTCTGTCTTGTTCTGTCTCACTCTGTGTGTGTCTGTATATATTACATATATATATATATATATATATATATATATATATATATATTCTGTATGTCTATGTGTCTCTATTACTTTTTTATCAGGGTTTGGTTATCCAGTATAATGTTTAATAAAAATGTAAAGAGAATATGCTCATACATAATTTATAATCCTAAGAAGTAACCATTCATTTTCAACATTTAAGCCTAGTGTTGGCAGTAGATTTTTTTTAGAAGAGTTTATAGATTAATGAAGTTCCTACATTATTTAAAGAAAATTTTTCTTGTAGGAGATAATGAATATTTCATACATGTTTTCTGCACTTAATAAGCCAAGTATATGTCTTTTGTTTTTATAGTTAATAATGTGAATTCATTGATTGTCCAAATAAAGCTAACATTTGTTGATGATAAATTTCACTTGATCATGATGCAATAAATATCATCTAATATGATAATATTCTATTAGGGATTTTACTACTATATTGATGATAGATAACAATGGTTTCCTTTTATTTTTATGTTTTTTACCATATGTTACTATTTTCTACAACAATTTTGAAGAATTAGCATTATCTTTGGCATAGATACAGTCCCTTATTGATTGATATATTAAGTCACATAACTGCAACTTAATTCAAGAAAGGCTGACCACAGGCATCAGCAAATGCTTGGTGGAACTAATCACTAATGCTAAATTAGCCACTCATTATATTCTGGTACTTAAAATCCAAAGATGATTTCTCAGGAGACATACTAGTTTAGTTCCCAATTTAGAACTCAAATCTAAGTACAGTTGTTCTGTAAAAGATACCAGTTGGTTAAGGATAAGATATGCAAGGCAATCTCTAGACTTCTACTTATCTCCAGTCTCATAGAGCTTGCTTAAGTGGTGGAGGCCAAGGCGCAGAGTACAAAAGCATAAAATCAAAAAGTCGGGCAAGCATGGCACTCACCCACTTGATTAAGTGAGTTTTATGCCCCTGTCTCCATTGAGAAGTCAGTGCTGGTCCTGCGTAGTGTGCATATTATAACTCCTTTAGAATAGTATCCATGTTATAACTCCTTTAGAATTTGTTTACTCACTCCTAAGAACAGATCACAAGTAAAAGTTGTATCTCAGTTATAGTGACATAGATTTATGAGTACTGACACAAAATGAGGAAAAAACAATTAGAAAGAGTAATAGTTTATCTAGTTCTTTGAACTGAAGCATTCACTCGTCATAAACACTTTAAGATTGACTAATATTTCTACTCATCCCAAAGCAAAATAAGAAAACTATGATTTAAGAAATCTACCCCAGCTGTCATTATTTCTGTAAATGATGCTCCTTCTACATGTAAAATTGTGCAAACAATTTATACCTAATATTTCAAACACCCAATAAGAATTTCATTGTGCTTGACTAATATTTTGAATTTATTTTCATATTTCTTAAAACTATAGTATGCTGTGTACATCTATAGCCTTTCTATAGTAAATGTGATGTCATTAGATTTTTGTCTTTTCTATGTTAAATAAACTATGGAAGTAGTAAAAGAATAACTAAGTTATATGGAAAGCTCACTTTATTTTGTGGATACTGCTACTCATTTATAAAGAATATACAATTAATCAGCCCATGTCAGTTTGAAGAACCTAAGGCCCAAAAATGTTAAAAATTTGCTTCCATAATAAAGTTGGTAGGTGATTACATAACCATAACAATTAATTTTATACTCTTTTATTTTTATGTGTTTGTGCACATGCGTGTGCCAGCAACTGTGCAATTAAACAGAGTGTCTGATTCCTTTGCACTGTAGTTATAGGCAGCTAAGAGTTGAGTAATTCAGGTGCTAGGAAATGGAAGTTGAGAGGACCCCATCCTCTTTAACATTAGCAAGCATGTTAACTGCTATACCATCTTTTCAATAAAATAAATCATATTTGAATCAAATGAAAATGAAATGCTATGAAAGTGGACATACTGAGGTAGAGCAAGCATCATAATATACTCATCAGGATCAATTAAGGACAACTGAACCTCAATGGTCATATCAACAAAATTTTTTTTTTTTAGGGAATTGCTTATGCAGGTATCAAAAAACCAAATAACAGCTGGATAAATCCAGATACAATAATGCAGAAACTATGTGTTATCTATGCTACCTGGAGGATAGATAGGAAACAAGGAGTTTGGCATAATTCAAAGAAATAAAAAAGAACTTGTTCATATCTCTAGCAGAGAATACTATGGGCCTGTTCTTGCTCCTGCTCCTCCTGAAACTGCAACTTAGGGCAGCACTGGTCCCCAAAGAGTCTGAGAGCAGCTGAAGCTGTCTTTAGCTACTGGAGCACTGCTCTTGAGTGTACAAAAAGAAAGTAGAGAGATAGAGGATGATCTTCCTGCCCTCCCTATATCTTTCTGTTTCCCTCTAATTTGTTTTATTGACCATCTGAATGCAAGCCATTTGTCAAGGAAGGCTGAGAAATGTGCTTAGCAGAATCGTAGCCCCAGCCACACAGAGAAGAAAACAAGTTTGGATTTAAAACATGGGAAAAATAATATGGTTAATTTGGAGGTAATATAATTCTTTTAACAATTTAGGTGAAAAATACCATAAAAACAGAAAAGACTCTTTTTTTTTTTTTTCAAATATCTACTAACTACCAAATAACATGTTAAAACCTTTAAAATATTGTTTATGCAACAAATACTCATTAAACAAATATAAATTGTTATGTTTTCAAATTATCATTAGTATTACCATTGTTGTTATCACTGTGTACACACATGCAAATGTGCCATACTGTGCATGTGGGTCTAAAGGACAGTTTCCTGGAATGTTTCCTCCTATCACTGGGAACTCTGGATCAATCCTAGCTTATCAGATTCGGTTGAAAATAACTTTACCTGCTGAGCCACCTTGTTGGAACAAGATGCAAATTTTTAAAGGAAATTCTTTTGGAGGATGAGCTGGAGAAAGATAAAATACATTGCTGAGAGAAAAATTAAAATCCCTTTTCAACTGTTCATTAAGTATGATAACCAAAATGGAAGTGATACTAAAGAAAAAGACAAAGAATTACATGGATTCTATAGGATGGGGGAGGGCTTACTTGCTTCTGTTTGTTAGTGGAGTCGTAGATAAGGAATTGCAGGAGGAGGTGGAATAGATAAGGGCTAGAGTTTTTTTCTTTTTTCTTTTTTTCTTTTTACAGAGAGACAAAAATTGTAAGTGCTAAAGCAGTCCTGTAGGTGGCCACTGTGCTCTGACTTCTACATGCTCTAATTGCTCAATGGTACTCAACTAGAACAGAGCATCAGGGCCCAAGTTCAATTCTCTTCTGTGCTCTGCTTGGCAGAGAAAATGTGTTTGGGTAATCCTTGCACTATACAGATACAGCTTTTGAGAGCCAGCTGCACAATGCATCCTCACCCCCTGACTCCTATCTCAATACTTCTACAACCCCTCCGGTCCTGAGCACACACTAGTAACCAGAACACTAAAATAATGAAGTGGGTATAGCAAGTATATACAGCTAATTAATAAATATCTAATCTGCTCTTGATATGACCCAAACAAATGAAAAGGCAAAATTAGTCAGTGAGTTAGTTAGCACAGAATAACAGATATTGTTTTATGTTTTATTATGTGACAATGTCAATGAGGAAATTCACTGGTAAGCCAATTTTAAGATGCAGTTATCTTTTAGAAGGTGCATTTATATTTCTAGTTTATTTACATTATTTTAGTTCATGTATATGCATTATGTAAAAGATACTGCCAATGGAGGGTAACAGACACCTTAGAACTGGGGATATAGATTGCCGTGAGCTGTTAGGTGGGTTCTGGGAACTGAACCTGGGTCCTCTGCAAGAACAGCAATCTCTTAGTCTCTGATCTATCTCTCTAGCCCTGAAATGGTGGTGTCTTTAATATCATAACCACTGCCTTTGACAGATTAGAAGTATTCTATCCTGTACCTAGTTGGAACTTCTTAAAAGTCTACTAAAATTATTACACTTAATATAGAAGATATTTCCATGTTAATTGCTTAATTATAAACAACATAAATGAACGAAAATAATTCTGTTCTTTATGGAGCATTGTTATTTGGTGATGCATTTAATTTGTTTAGTGCCAATGAATCTGTATCATAGTTACATGTCTCATTGTTTAAATAAAATAGTCAACAAAAGCAATTTAAGACAAGCAAGGCTTATTTTGGCACATGAGTCTGGTATCACAACAGAGAAGTCATGGTGGTAGTAGCTGTAGGCGTTGGGTCTCATTGCATCTGCACTTAGTAAATGGAAGAGATGTTAATCTTGCTTTCTCTTTTTCATCTAGTCCAGGACCCAGCTCCTAGAATAGTACCAAGCACATTTGATAGGTTTTCCCATATCCATTAAACTATTCTAGATAACCCCATAAACATGACCAGGGCTTTTGTTTCCATGCTGATTTTAAGTCCCATAAAGTTATTGTGAAGATGAATTAAGATGGTAGCCATAAGGTCTTAGCCTGTATAAACCTCATTTTGTGCTTTCACATCTGCAGAAATGACAGGAAAATAGATACCTTCCTTAAAGGTCAATTTCCTGACTGGTCTTTCTAAGACCACTACTAAATTTGGTTCCATCAAGTACTTTCCCTCATTTAGGAATATATCCAAAGGGGGGCTTTCATTTGTTACTTGAGCATTTCCAAACTTCCTAAGAATGGTAATAATTGTATTATGAGTATTATTATTACAGCACCTAGTTCAAAATCCTAACAGAAGGATTGCATTAAAGGTGAGTGATCCATTCTCTTCCCCAGGTAAATTTAAAGAAGTTAAATTATTTCTTTGGATGTATATTAATCTTAACTGCTGATAGAAATATGATACACTATTTAACTTGCTTGTTCTATCTATAAGAATTAGAACATCATGTACTTTGCTAATATAAAGTTTGTCCAACAAAATAATATACTGGCAATCAAAACCTGGTGTATCAAGTACTTGTTAAATTTGGGGGAAATATGGAAAATAATGGAAATAATATGTATTCTTTTCTATTTTTTATATAGTTCATAATGATCAGCATGTAGGAGAAATTTTTAAGTCACATGACAAAGTAAGTGTCTAAGCTAGAAGATAAAAAAATATAAAAGGAAAAGAAAATAATAGACATATAGAACAAGATAAATATGAGATGAGATGACTCTGAATAACACACAGTGATTTTTTAAAAGATATAATGACATAGAATATGTTTCCGGTTAGAGAGAATTAACTAGGGAGTTGCAAACAAATACAGAAAGATATGTCCTGAAAATAGAAGACAAATTGAATGTGAGCAATATAATGGCATCAACAAACTAGAAGTGCATCATTGACCTGCTGGCAAAATAGTAATTCATTGCAGCTTATCAAATCATCGTATGTGACTCTATATCTCATTGAAGACCTACTTACTAACTATGTCTAGGGCTTATAATACCAGGGAATCTATGAAACAAGCTGTAATTTATTATGTGATATGAACCTTGTGCTCCAATGTAAACAGCTTTTACATGGTTGCACCACAATTTATACTGTGTTTTGTTATAATTATTAATATAAAAAAGTTTACACTATAGAATTCTATATCTTCACAAGCACCAAATATTACCTGGATATAAATAGCATCTGACTACTTGAAGAGTTAATACTAAGTGTGAAATTCTAATAGAAGACACTATGTCTAGATTCAATAGTAGCAAATAAAACACTGCAGCTCTTCCAGGGATTACAGATTGGCAAAGAAATTACATGTGAACTGAAAACAAATTTCACACAATATACAATGAAGGCATTCCTGAAGGTTTTGTTGTAAACATAAAACAAGAATAGAAAGGCAAGAGTGGCCTGCCAACTTGCTTTCTGCATCAATGTTTTTACAATAGTGAAGAGACTCTTTGTGAAACTATTCGGCCATTTAATTTTTATCTTAAAAGCAAAATATTTTATATTTTAGCATAGAAAACATGATTTTTGAAGAGAACAGGTAGCAATTATAGTTCTGTACATTGACTTGTAGGGTTTTATCATTTACAAAAACAAATATCCTACCTGCTCATCATTATTATGCCACAGAGCATAAACAAACATAAATGTTTTATTTATGTTTTAGGGAAAAAAATCCCTACTAGGTACCTGAGTAATATCCTCTATATTTTGTGTGCCTCTCTTGATGGTGTTATTAAAGGATATGATGCAAATTGCTATTGCTTTTTGAATCCCCGTCTTAGCCTGTCATCAACAGACATAAACCTGCTATAACTTTTAGGCTTGGGGTTAATGAAAACACTATTAACTATTCTAAGAAACAGTATAGCCATATATAATCTCAATAATTCTTCAGTTAAGGCAATTAAATAATTATGTGACAATTCTAACTGAGGAAAATAAACCCACCAAAAAAAAGAAAAGAAAAAAACACACATAAGATGAAATAAATGAAACACGCATAAATAAAATGAAAACTCATTTCTTCCAATGTATGATTGACAACTCATAGCTCAAGGCAAGTAGTTTAAATGATAAAAATATTCATTTGATATAACCTCATTTTGCTTATACTAGTCTTGTAAGATATGCTTTGATGTCAGTATCACTTTAGCTATTACTGGTCTGTCTTTCATCTCTTGTAAATTACCATAGATGGAGATTTTGACTTTTTTTGGTCCAAAAACTGCAAGCATTTTAAGCTTCTACTTCAACTCATTTTAACATTAGTACATAAAGTAAGATCTCTCTCAGTGCTTTTCCAAAAGACCAGTAGCCTTGTTGCAAGCAAGCCCACCAAAATCGAAAGCAGATTCCCAAAACATTTGTTATAACCTAAGTATGCACACTGAGCCATCTGCAAGTGGAAGAAATATGGAGTTTTTGTGGGTCTCAGGAAAATGAAATTTCCAAACATCAAGCCCAAGCAACAAACACATAATATTATTTGTAAGAAAGATACTGGAAAACAAAAGTATTCATTCCACATAAATCATTAATCAAGAAAATGCTTTCACAGATTTGTCCACAGGCCAATCTGCTGGAAGCATTTTCTCAGTTGAAGATCTCTTCTCCCATACAACTTTTGCTTGTGTAAAATTGATAAAAAGCTAAATATTACAGCTTCATATTTGAAATTTTAAGTTTTATTAGAGTACCGAGAGTAAATACTAACAAGAATACAATGGTGAAGAGATGGCTCAGCAATTAGGTGCACTGGCTGCTCTCCCAGACAGACTGGGTTCAATTGTTAGAACCTACATGGCAGCTCACAACCATTTGTAACTCCAGTTTCACTATACCCACACACTCTTGTAGCCTTCACAAATGCTAGACATACATGTGGTGAGCATACACACTTGCAGGCAAAACATCCATACATATAAAATAAATGAATAAATTCATTAAATAATTAGTTTACATTTTTTTTAAAAAATTGATCATATTGTTTTGAAAAATAATTCAGATGTTCTGCCAAAGTTTAGTTTGGGGTAGTTAGCATTTACACAACAGTTATTTTGTCATAACATTCAGAAGATGAATGACACTTTCTAAACATTTTTAGAAGGCTATGGAATATATTTAAAAGTAGAAATTTTTCTTAATTCTGAACTGATTTTTCACTATTTGAGTTCAAATAAATTCTTCTCAGTTTCAACTTTTCTTTTAGCTAAAAAATAGAAATTATGAGAACCACCTACACCCTTTTTGAAAATGTTGTGAAAGTCTAAGAAAGATGAAGCACTGCATAGTGAGTGTTCTAAACCTGAGATGCTCTGTGCAAATGAGACTTGCAACTTCTACCTTGGGTGACAGCTGTTTCTGTGTCAGGCAGGGCTATGGCTGTACAATTCCCAAGTAACATGAAATGATCTTCTTCTTACATTGTCAAGACTCTAGGTTGTGCCTCCTTCTTCAGGTACTTTACCTTCAACCTGCCCACACAAGAAATGCCCCCTCATTGATGCTCCTTCCCAAGAAATATGACTTAAAAGGCAAAAATATACTGTAAGCTGTTTCTATTATGATTTTGTTTCCAGCAGTTTCTGAGGTACTCTGATTATCTGTTGGTGGTTGGATTCCACAGTATATTGAAGGTAGAAATGTGACATTTGATCTTGTCCCAGACCCTATTCACCCTTCACCAACTAATATGTCTCAATTCCATAGTCACACACTTCTATTTTGATTCTGTCTACCCACCTCAAAATGATTACCCAGCGTCAAAAGACATTCCAGAAGACAGAGACTAGAAAAATCCAATCTTTATAAGTAAAAAAAGCAACAGTCAAGGAACAATAATGCCAAGGATCGCTCAGATTTCTTGAGTAGCTGCTATGGATAGGCATTGTAACAGAGCTCTAAGACACTGCAGGGAAAAGAGTAATTTAAAATCTTAATTTAGGTGCCTTGTTCCCCAGGGTTTGCCTCTTCTAAATCCCACTCATCCCTGCCTTTAAATAGGGTGAAAACTCAATTTCTGTTTGTGTTCCTCCAAAGAGTTTGAGGACAGTGACTCCTTCATTGTTATTTTTTTGTTCTTTCAGAATTTCACACCTATAACGAAATAATATCTAATACTAAAACAAAAAAAATGGAGTAAAGAATATTTTTGCAAATAGAGTAAATATTCATGGGGACATATTTTAAGATTTTTTAATTTGTGTATATGAGTATATGTCTTGGTGTGTGTACATTCAGTGTGTACAGGTGATATGGGACCCCTGGACCTGAGTTCATTCTGAGTGGTTAATGAACATCCTGTTTTGGGTGATGGTAACACAAATGCTCTGCAAGAGCAGGAAGCACTTTTAACTGCTGGCCATTTCTCCAACTCTACATATTTAGTATTTAAAATGTTTTATTTGTAGAAAAAAAAGAATGAAAAGAATAAATATCCAGAAAAAAGAGGAAAGTCAATGTCTTCAATGTAGTGATAGAGACTAGAGAAAGGAGTACATGGGAGATGGAATATCCCTGATTGGTATTTTCAAGAGAAAACAAGCATGAGAGTCTAGAACCTAAAGAATGCAATGGGGTTTCTAATACATTCATTAGGAGCTTCAGACCTCAGAACAGATTTCTCTCTCACCAAGACCTATCAGGAAAAACTTGGTTTATGTGACACCCTTAGTGAATATTGTTTCTCTAAGAAATTGGTGGGGAGGGGGGAGATCAGGTATAAATTAAATTAAATTTAGATAAATGTACCCTCCTAAGCAGAGCAGAGTTCAGAGACAAAGATTACTAAAAATAAAAAGTTTATTTTCTTTTAGAGAAGAAATCCAGTTTGTTTTTTATATCTTTATATATTTTAAAGGTTTGTTTTATTTTTCATTTTGTGTTGGAGGAACTAGGTATAGCACATGAATGAAGGAAGCCATGGGGGCCACAAGAGACCATTGTGTCCTCCAGAGCTAAACTAGAGTGACATGCATTTTTAACCTTTCTGGACTGAGCTCTGGGATCCATACATGGGTCATCATAATAGAAAACAAGTGTTCTTAACCACCGAGTCATCCATCTCTCTTGCCCTGAATCCTAGGTCTCTCTCAAAGTAAATTCATTTTATTGGTATCTTATTTTACACATAGCATATGGATAAGTACATTGGAGAGGGAAAAATAAAATATTGTCCAGCAATGGCACTTATTCTTTTCAAATTAACATGAAGTGGGATGCTTTCTTGTACTTCATATTCATAAAGAAATAAAGAAAGGAAGTAAACCACATTAATCACTGAAATTCATTGATATTTGGGGCTATATTTATAGGTGCAATTATAATGTTGAAACATTAATTAGAATTCTCGTAAGAATTTTGTAGCTTTACATTTTCATATGATTCTGCAAAGTGGTGATATGCAAAGACACACCCATGAAGCATAAAGATCCATCTGAAGTTGTTGAGTTATTATTTTTATTAGAGACTCTGCTCCTGCAAAGAAAATGTTGACAAGCCCCAGGAGTAGAGGAGGCAGATGGAAGAGTTCAAGAATGAGGCTGGGGCCAATATGTGCCAGAAAGGGGATTGGTACCAAGCGGTCAGCCAAAAAGCTGCCACCTGCAATTGGCATCATACATTGAGACCAAGGTGGAAAGAAGATCCAGAGCAGTTGTCCCAGCTGGAAAAACACTGCTGATGAAAAGACAGGGGTGAGTGATATGGATGATGTTGAAAAACTGCTGAACTGTGCAAAGAAAACAAAAGGATCTTGGATTAGTTCACACTATATCAATTTTATTAAAGCATCAGAAAAAGGATAGCAGAGAAATAAAAACCATTATAAAAGGAAGTAACTGAAAGCACACCAAATATTGAGCAACTATGAATTCTAATCCCAGACCTGACTATTCAAAACATGTAGACCCATCTGTAATCATTCTTGAATGTCATCTTATAATTTGAAAAATGGTAGTTGATAAAATTATTAATAAGATGTGTCCTATATTATGTACTTAATACCTGTACTGAGAGTAGAATGTTGCATTAATCTACACAATTATTTGAATAGCTGAATAAGATGATATATGTATAATGTAACAAACTCATTAAGTGTTCAGTAAATGGGAGCTACACTCAATGATGCCAAAAATATTGGTTCTTTTTTTTAGCTGTTTCTTAAATCTCAATTATTAAAAATTAGTTTTTTTCAGTATTGAGTGTATACTTACATTTCTCCTTGCCCCTTCCTTCCTCCAAACCCTTATATATGTGTGTGTGTGTATATATATATATGTATATACACACACACATACATATATATATATATGTGTGTGTGTGTGTGTATATATATATATATATATATATATATATATCCCTGATTTCTCTTTTTCATGGCCTCGTTTTTAAAATATATGTGTGTGTGTATATGTGCATTTTCTACATATGTATGTACACTACTAAATAGGTAAATACAATCTGCTCAATCTATATAATGTTACATGTAGC
This sequence comes from Rhynchomys soricoides, assembly GCA_019843965.1. Lineage (NCBI taxonomy): Eukaryota > Metazoa > Chordata > Mammalia > Rodentia > Muridae > Rhynchomys > Rhynchomys soricoides. Next base: position 4,491,902 of record JADRCH010000140.1, read on the forward strand.
TAAGTTTTAAGGGCTGATCATTTGGGATTGGATAATGAATTCTACCACCAATAAAAATTCAGTGTTGTGGAGCTCAGTCCCCAAAGAAACATCTACAATACAACTTAAGCACCTAAGGCTAAAAGATCTTTGTGGTAGAGGGATAGGAGTTGGAGGAACATAGAGTTTCACATGAGACAATGTCTCTTAGAAATGTCAAAAGTTACACTCATAAATCTTACCAACATGACTCTGTAAACATGAGCACAATAAGCACAACAACAAGAAACATGCTAAAGAGAGGGGAAAGCCCTGCAGAGTCAGGATGATATCTGTGAGTTTGAACGCAGCCTAGTCCACATAACAAATTCTAAGTCAGTCAAGGCTACAGAATGAGTCTCAAGCAATGATAGTAGTAATAATTATAAGTATTTCAATATGATTGTCATTAAAGTCTTATAGTATCTTGGGAAAATCAAGGATAGTAATCATGCAACAAAAATTTCATTTAAAATTTTCTTCTGAAAGAGAATCAAATAATCCTATTAAAAATGTATACAGAGCAAAATAAAGAATTGCCATTGGAGGAATCTTGAATGGCCAGAAATCACCTAAAGAAATGTTCAACATCCTTAGTCATCAGAGAAATGCAAATCAAAACAACCCTGAGATTAGACCTCATACCAGTCAGAATGTCTAAGATCAAATAATCAGGTGACAGCAGATGCTGGCAATGATGTGGAGAAAGAGGAACACTATTCCATTGCTGATGGGATTGCAAGCTGGTACAACACTCTGGAAATCAATCTGGCAATTCCTCAGAAAATTGGAAACAGTTCTATGTAAAGCTATACCATTCCTGAGCATATACACAAAAGATGTTCCGACATATAACAAGGACACATACTCCACTATGTTCATAGCAGCCTTATTTATAATAGCCAGAAGTTGGAACAACCTAGATATCCCTCAGTGGAAGAATGGATACAGAAAATGTGGTACATTTACACAATGGAGTACTACTCAGCTATTATAAACAACGACTTCATGAAATTGGCAGGAAAATGGATGGAACTAGAAAATATCATCCTGAGTATGGCAACCCAGACACAAAAGAACTACATGGTATGTACTCACTGATAAGTGGACATTATCCCCAAAGCTCAGAACACCCAGGAAACAACTCACAGACCATATGAAACTAAACAAGAAGGAAGACCAAATTGTGGATGTTTCAGTCCTACTTAGAAGGGGGAAAAATAATCATGGAAGGTAGAGGGAGGGAGAGGCCTGTGAGGGAGTGAGGAGGGGGAGAGGAAAAATGGAGGACAGGATCAGGTGTGGGAAGAGACAGGGGAGAAGTACAGAGGGTCAAGAACCTGAACAGAAATATTTAGCAGTGGACAATGGGGAACTGTTTTAGCCAGAGTCCAGGGAAGCAAGAGATTACCAAGACCCAACAGGGATGACATTATCCCATCTAACCAACAAAGAGGAGATAGAACCTGTTGAGAACATCTCCAGTAGATAGGCACAGCCCCCAATTGAGGGATGGTGCCACCCACCCATCTCAAAAATTTTAACCCAGAGTTGTTCCTATCTAAAGGAAATGCAGGGGCAAAAAATGGAGCAGAGACTAAAGGAAAGGCCATCCAGAGACTGCCCCACATAGGGATCCATCCCACAAACAGAGACCGAAAGCTAACACTATTGCTGATGCCAATAAGCACTTGCTGACAGGAGTCTGGCATAGCTGTCCCCTGAGAAGCTCTGCCAGCACCTGACCAATACAGAGGCAGATACTCTCAGCCAACCATAGGACTGAGCACAGGGAAGAGTTATGAGAAGGAATTAAGGAGCCTTCAGCTCCTTAATTGCAACTCCATTCGAAGAACAACAGTATCAACTAACTGGACTACCCAGAGCTCCCAGAGACTAAACCACCAAGCAAAGAGTACACGTAGAAGAATCCAGGTTTCCAGCCACATATGTATCAGAGTTATTGCCTTATCAGGCATCAATGGGAGGGGAGGAACTTGGTCCTGTAGAGCCTTGATACCTCAGTGTAATGGGATAATAAAGTGGTAAGGCAGGAATGGGTGGGTTGGTGGGGGAGCATCTTCATAGATGCAAAGTGGAGGGAGGATGGGATGGGGGATGTGGAGGGGAAACTGGGTAGGGAGACAACATTTTTTAATGTAAATAAATAAAATGACCAATAAAGAGAGGAGATAGAAAATATGTGCACTGGGGAGAAACTAATTTCAGAAAGGATTCATAACAGGATGTGCTCTATATCAAGATGGAGTAGATTCTTTACATGCACAGATCTCTCTATCAATATCATTATATGTCTCCATAGAAACATATTCTTATTCTTTCTTGATAATGTTTAAGAAAGGTCTGCATACATATTCTGTAAAATTGTTGACTAAATATGTTATTACTACCCTTGTCAGCATGTGCAGGAAACAAGATTCCTCTGTCTTCAACATAGGAGAAGCTAAGTCCTCACCATGAAATGCCAGATTCTTATAAAGACCTCCCTAACTAATCATTCAAAACTCTTTCCCTATTAATTTCCATCTTATATTCTTGGGCAAAGATTTTTGGTATGTCTTGATTTATCTGCTCACTGGATATGTTGATAACTTTTTGTTGCTCTGACGAATATCTGAAATGTAGCTTTGAAAGAGGAAGTATTCATTTTGGCTTATGATTTCAGAGGTTTCAATTGATAGCTGCTTGGTCCATTGATGTGGGCTTGAGGTAGAATAGAATAGAATAGAATAGAATAGAATAGAATAGAATAGAATA
>JADRCH010000140.1:4494707-4558135 GCA_019843965.1 Rhynchomys soricoides
TAGAATAGAATAGAATAGAATAGAATAGAATAGAATAGAATAGAATAGAATAGAATATTGGAGAAGGCTTAGAAGGAACCAAGATACTCACCTCATGGTGACTGGAAAACAGAATGAGAGAGACAGCAAAGGGTTAGTGACAATCTATATATTCTAAGGCATGTCCTAGCAATTTAATACCTTTACCTCGGTCCCACATTCCAACAGTGGCATAAATTATAAACACATAAAAGAATCTATCAACCTACAAAACACTTTATTAAATCAGAGAGTTCAGGAATCAGTTACATCCCAAAAGCCTGTCAATTGGCATTCAAGCTCGTAATATATGAGCCTTTGGAGAAACACTTATTCAAACCATACCACTTCTATTTGTGGATATTTGTCACTACAAAATATTCCCTAAGAGGGAAACAAACCACATGTGCATTCTTCAGCATTCAGAAATATTTACCAGCCATTGAAAAGGTACTAGGTAGCCATTACCCCAGGTACTAGGAGAGAGCACTGAGTTGGCGTCTCATCAGTCAGAAGCCAACAAAAGAAATAGCACAAATGGCAGATGGTGGCATCATGAAGCATACATGGTAAAATGAGAACATAGAGCACACCAGTCTCATAGTAGTGAGGGATTATTGACATGAATTCATGAAAGTATTCAGAAATATTTTCTTTATTATTTGACCCATGATAATTACTAGGAAAAGGAAATTCCACATACAGAAAACAGAAAGTATAAAGACCATGGAAAGAAAGCTTTGTATGTACTTGATATTCATGAAAACAAATCAATTAGTATAGTTTGAATGGAGTGATGGAAGATGAAATTATGCAAATGAGAGATTGGAGGAATCACAGAGAAGCATGAAGACTGCAACAACCTCTTCATTTTACTCTTGTGAAGCAGGCACAGAGCTCCCAAGAGACATTGTTCTACTTAGGTTTTTAAAGATTGCATTTCTCTGTGCCATAGAGAACAGATGAGAAGGTGTGGCTAGGGGAGTAGAGCAGATGGTTTTTAGCAGTTGTGAAACAGGAAGATCTTGATGGTGTAGATCAATTTCTATAAAGGTGAGGGATGGAGCAGATTCTGTACATATTTTCCAAGTAGAGAAGACTGAGCTTCCAGAGAGGTTAGATATAAATGAGGGGATTCAAGAATTGATCCAAGTTGGGGACATTGAACATTTGAAGAGTAGAGCTATACTGATCAAGATAGAAAATAAGCAAGTGTCACAAGCAGAAATTAGGGGTAAAATTTGAGACAGGTGACGTTTTGGTGGTAGAAATGCCATGAAGTCTTTGCTTGCAAGAAATTCAAATAGCATTGAAGATGGATAAACATATTTTCACCCTTTAAAATATTGGACTGGAATGATTCAATTATGAAGGGGGAAAACAAAGAAGGGGCTGAGGTCTGGATTTCAAGGAATTCTAGCATTTAGTATTTGGAATAAAGAAGAGAAGAAGCACAGGGGCTTAACTAAAGCTTTGCTCTGAGGCAGGAGAATGTGTCCAGGAAACAAAAGGATTGTAGCAAGTGATCAGTTAAACACATAAGAACTGCGAATGGAGTGAAAGTTTGGTCATGAGGCAGTTCCTGATGAGCTTTTATTCTGCTTTCATTTCCACTGCTATGACAAAATACCCTGCCCAAAAACAACTTAGGGAGAAAGGGTTTATGTTAGCTTACAGCTTCGAGTTACATTGAATTTTATAGAGGGAACTGAGGCAGCAGGAACTTAAAAGAGCCAGTCATATCACATTGACAGACAAGATTGGAGAGAAGGGAAGACATGCATGACCACTCCTCAGCTCGCATGGTTTACTTTTACACCATTCAGGAACCAGCCAGCCCATAGTGGTGGTGCTACCCATACCCAGGTTTGTTCATCCCACTTCAGTTAACCAATTAAGGAAAATCTCTCCCAGATATGCCCATGGACCAACCTGATCTAGCAATCCCCCATTAGTAGTCTTCTCTGATGGTTCTAAGATGTGTAAGTTTGACAATTAAAACCAGTTTGTCTTGATGTGAAGTACTTTGTAGGACACTGAAGATAAATGGCTAAAGGGAACACTTCCAGGGAAATCTAAAAAGAAAAGAATAGCAAACATTTCATATGTTTTTGCATGGATTTAAGAAATGGAGTTGTAGTAATGAAGAGCGTGGGGTCTGTAGCAAGCATAGTGTAAGTGGATTACCGCTGTTGTAAAAAGGATAAACATTGTTGGCAGAAGAGGAAGAGAGTTGACAATTAGAATGCAAGAGACAATGACAGGTGACATCTTTAAATAACAAATTGCATGGGACACCTAATGCAAGAGGAGCTAGCAATGGGTAGTAGCTGAACGAACACTGTGCCTACAAAGTGTTCTTGTAGTACCAAGCAAGTGTTCGTGAACCCCAAAAGACCAATCAGTAGCTGATCCGATGCAATCACTGTAGGGTCTTTATTTACGAGGTCAAGCTTGAGCTTACCTCACTGCTGACACACACTGGTTCCAGTGAAGAAACGTCCCAAAAACTTTTTGGGACAAGGTTTTATTGAAAATGACAAGGGAGGGGTGAGTGTTTCTAGCCTGGCAAGCATCTAATTGGGGGTCTACTGTGACATTTAGCATAATTAGCTGGTGCTGGAAGCCAAACCATGAACTCACCTTCTGCTTTCCTCTTAATTGGTGATTGTTAGGCAGGGGTGGGCTTGTGTCCTGGAGGTGCAGATTTGTTGGTGATTACCCTGGAAACGTGCTAGACGCTGGATTTTTTTGGAAGAGAATAACCTGGAGACACAGGTCTTGTTGCGAATAATCTGGAAACTGAAGCTAGATATTGTTACTCTACTTGAGTTTAAACTTAGGTCAGGTTCCATAAGATAGAGTCTGAACCCCCAAACATTGGGCTCTCCTTCTTGGGTGTGCAGCATGTGAGCATGTAGACAGTACCCTGACTCCTTGAATGCATCTCTAACATGTATAACACTGCTGAACATAGTAGACACTCAAAGTATGTGCTGAAAGTATGCTGCATATTTCTAACTCTGCTGCTAGTAAACCTCTAAGAAGAACTCCTGTGCCAGGACTGTTCCTGCCTTTTTCGGTGAGCCTGACTTTAAAAGGGAAGATAGTGAGAGATAAAGAGTAGCTTTTCAAACAAGCTATAAAGATTAACCTCAACTCCTGGTCTTCCTTTCTAAACCCAAGATGTAGATGGAAAAGGAGGGGGCATTGTACTTTTATTATAGAAGTAGTTGGATATCTGTGGTTGCTCTTACCCTCATAATATCTGTTGTATATAATCCTTGGCCTTGTCCTGTTGGCTCTACTCCCAGAACTGTATGTAAAGTGCTTGTTGAAATATTGAAAATGAACTTACATCTAAAATTTGTCTTTTTTTTTTCTTTTGTCTAAAAGTTGCTTTTTCTTTTCCCATAGAGATTGCATTTGGTGTCCATTTTCTCCTCTCTTGTCTGTTATACTTAAAGCATGGAAGTTGTGAGCTGCATAAAATCCAAGAACATTATAGTGGACAAGTAGACACACACATACACACATACACACACACACAGGTTTGAAAAAAAGATGGCTAGAATAGGTCTTGAATTTAAACTAATTAGAGGAGAAGGGATCTGTGTTCATGGAGATTTTACCAGGGCCACTACTCACTGCATAAATATTATCTTGCACACATGAAAACAAAAAACATAAGCTTGAGGCTTCAAATGGCAATATTTTCAACTTGCAGGTGCACTACTGTAATCCAGATACACTGGTGCATACTTGATATCCATTACCAACTTTAATCTTAGGACAACCCTACACTGTACATTTTATCATATCCCAGAAGATAAGAAAAGTAAAACAAAATCACATAATAATTTGTCAAAATGAACTTAATTACCAGGATCTCAAACAAGAAATAACTGTTGCTGGAGACATGTCTTTTTTGTCGTATTGTGCCTTAAAGGACACAGAATAAACAGTTAATGAACATCACAACACAGAATGATAATGTAAAATATAATTACTACATGAATTTCAAGAGTCCAGCAGTTTAGATAGTTAGCTGATCACGCTTGCTAAGGCATGACTATTTACATGTAGTCTTACCTCAAAAAAAATTGAAAGGATATATTTCATTTATTTTTAAATCTCTCAAATTGTTCTTATCTGAACATTAGTTAAAACATATTAGCATAGATTAGATGCTTAATGGCATCCCAGATGAGAAAAACCTTTTTAACCATCAACTTGGTAGGTTAAAGTGAAGCATACACAAATCAACCTAGCCTACTTTCTGTAAATGGATGCATGTATCCATACACCTTGCTTACAGACAACTTGAGGAACATGAAATTAGAGTCAGGATGAGACTTCTATAAGCTAAGTCTAAGTTCTCTAATCAATGATGAAGCCTTGGAGAACAGTATTGCCAACTATAGAATTACTGGGAGGAGTGTTAAAATAATTCATTGGTCACAAAATCCAACACAAAAAGTATGTGGTATTACCATGGCATAATCCAATTTGGAAATACAGAGTGAGGCACCAATGTTAACCTTATAGCCTTTGATAAGCATAAAGACCTGACACCCTGTAGAGATCTGATTTTATAGAAAGATCAGATGATTCTACCTGATTTAGATAAACTAAAGCCATGTGACTAAAGTGTATTTCTTATTTAATTTAATTGCTTCCTTGTGCCAAATACTGTTGTAATTCCTGTCACTACCTCTAGAACACAGGTGTGTTCAAGGACTCCAATAAAATAGAAGATGAAGTTTAAATCTGGCTAAGAATTTAATACTGTGTATAGATAGGATCAGTATAGCATCTCAAGACATATTCAAGGCCAACAATTTTCAGATATGTCTTAACAATATGGAAAGATTGAAACATTGTTTTTAATCCTGATTTTTATATACCTAGGTCTAAAGCAGACCTGGCCAAACCCTCAGTGCATACATAGTTACCATACTTACTCATTAGGTGAGAAATTCATGTTTATTCTTAGAAATAAATATTTTCTCTTTTCAAATGTTATCACTATACATCATTTTTTTTGCAAGATCAGAACTCTAGGGATTTGTTTTCATTCTCAAAACCTTTAACCTCACCAATATAAATACCATTTGTCATAATTTCACAAAAGTTACTTTTTTATTAAGCTTTTCCTCTGTTTACTGTCTGTTTCTGTCACTGCCACTACAAAAGATTCTTATGCTGTCTGATACTTCCTGTTTCTGCACAGTTCTTGAAACCAGCTCCTTACATGCATCACTTTTTTTCCCCTCACAATCATTTTAAACACTCAGTATGTTCCAGACATTAAAATAATAATTAAACATTTATTGATTTTATTTCTGCCACAAGCCTCTCATAAGGCCTTTGGCACATTTCTTTATCCTGTGCTCAAACCAATCTTAACCAGGTGCCAATACTGTGACTGTTTTATCAGTTAGGAAGCTGAAGCTTAGAACACATAAGCCATGGACCTAATATCCCATCACTGAGGTACCTTAGTTGGTCTCTGTGATTCCAGTGCCCATGGATAAGCACTCAATTTTTAAAAACAAACAGATAAAGTTAAGGAGTGTCCAGTCACATCAGTCCATATGTCTGTCGGTTTATTCCTCCCCACAGTCCAGCACCTATACTGGAACTCTCAGACTTATTGTAAACAAATGATCTCATTGTTTTCAAAGACCAAGACATATCTTTATATGAAAAGAGTAGACCAAGACGAAGAGTTAAATATTTATTTGCCTTTTCAAAAACTGTGATTCATATTATATCTAAAGTGTCAAGTTTATTCTCAGTGACTGGTAAACTGCCAGTTACTTTTAGGCTTAATGAGTTATAAATGTCCCAGCCTTGCATTTAAAGTTGCAATGTAATGGATGAATTTTTCAGTACTTAGGCAGTTAAAATTAGTTATTCAAGCCATTAACCTTCATTTTCTGTTCCACTCCAAGAGAGGTGAAAGCAATGGCTTTGAATGTTTCCTAGTTATTGCTAATCCTCCAAGCTCATATACATTAATCACAAATGATGTTGATTATCATTGGTGTATCAAGGTTCGGGAGAGAAAAAAATCCTGAAATAAAAGTAAGCCCAACATGAGAAAGCTACAAAAGAAGGCAGTGAGATTCCCCCATGCTGCTCTCCAGGATACTGTTCTCAGAGTTACTGTCTTATATTGTACTCTGACTTGGAAACATAACGAGGCAATAGAGTAATCCAAAGATTAAATGTAGAAAAGGGCAAACATGGCAATACTAACACTGAGATCTAAGTTGTTCTTTACTTATTCCCTGAAATGTTCAGAATACACTCTGATTTCATGTGCCCTACCTTTCATTATTCCCTTCCTTCCCATTCCAAAACAGTCTTCTTCCTACTTTCATATCTTAGTTTGTTGTGTTTTTCCTTTATGACCAACACAGTTTAACCGTCTATCCACATGAGCATGGGTGAGGTGCTCTCCACTTAGACTTGATCAATACACCAGTGAGTACACAAATGAAGTCAATGTCTGCCCCTTCCCGCCACCCATACACAGTGGCTATCCAATGCCAAAGTCTTCATTCTCCCCTCAGGAAGGGTCATAAAGGTCCTATTGTGCAGAATGCTGATTCGCAAGGTCCTGTCTTGATCATCAGGATTCTACTTTGTGATAAATATACTTACAGCCTATTTGTTTCACAAAAAAATTAATTAGAAGTAAGTAGTTTACTCAAGAATGTAAAGTGAATGTCAGTCTTTCAATGGGATTCATAGAGTTAAAATCTAATCATAAAACCCAATCAGATGATACCTGGTATCCCTGCAAGGACTTTTGAAACTAGACATGGCCTATGTCATAGGAGTCTTAGATACTCAGAAGGTTCTAGATGTAACTGTCTGGATTCTGATGCAAGCTCAGGCTTTCTTGCTTCCACGTCTTTATTATGACTTCACTTCAGAAGTGGAAAGATAGTCCTGGCAGCACACTCCCTGGCACATGCTAAGTACTCCTAACACTTGCTGTATTAGTGTCACTGCCATATTTAAGCAACGAAATGTTTCTCCAACTCTGCCCACAGCTACTGCAAATATTCACATTCTTGCTAGCCAAGTGAAGCTATGCATCTTTTAAGCTAAGCATAGACAGTAGACAGTTGTATGGAAGGGGCGGCAAATATTAATGCTTTCAACTTTTGTTTCATTGTCATAATTGTTGTTTTGGATTTTTTTTTCATTTTTCTTTTCCCTTTAAAGGCCAAAAATAAGATCAGTTGGAACAAATCTCAGTGTTTAATGAGCAATAAGATTCGAGCTAGAAATACATGCCAAGGAGTGAGAAGAAAATTAAATTCAGAAAGTGTAGTCTAGAGCAATGGTTCTCAACCTCTAAGTCAAGATCCCTTTGGGGCTCACATAGCAGATATTTACATTATAATTCATAACAGTAGCAAAATTACAGTTATGAAGTAGCAACAAAAATAATTTTATGGTTGGTGGGGTTACCACAACATATATTGAAGTGAGGCAGCATTAGGGAGGTTGAGAACCACTGGTCTAGAGGATATGTTTCCTAAAAGTAGAACACTAGATCGATTTAATTGCTCAAAGGCAGTTTATTGTGAGTTTCTGTTGTTCTTACTGTTATGTTATCTGTTTGATATTTGTTTAGTTTGCTGTGGTTGAGACATATTCACCTTAAGAAACATAGTCTAACTTTAAATCTTTCAGCTTCTGTCCTCATCCTGAGAAGTATTGGAACTGTAGGGATCAACCACAATGAATGAATAAATTCATTGGTAATAAATGCTATTCTAGTATGATTGTTCTGTTTCCTTTTTCTTCTTGCTATATTCCCTGTGTCTCTCTTTCCACCTCTCTCCCCCTTCTCTAATAATCTATAATCAAAAGTATTGGTTTTCCTAGTCTAATGTCTACTCAACAAATATGGCTTGCCAAGAAGAATCTCTGGAAAAGAGTGTCACAAGGACCTACATCTAGACCACATTATCTTTTATCTGGCAAGTACTATGTCTTTGTAAATATAAAGTCATGTTTGTGTCACATTGTTTACATATGTTTCACAATTCTAAAAATATTTCTTTTCTTGCTTATATAAAATCTGTTTGAATAAATTTAATTATTTTAAAAAATAGCAAAATCCAAAACTGTTAATCATTCTTTCAACTGAGTAATTCAGTCTGTGAAATCTACTAATGTAAGTCTAACTTAAAGCATAACAACTTGACTTTATATTAAAATGTTTAACTTTATCTCCATTATACAATTGTGTTGATTTTTAAAGTTTTTTTTAAAAAATTAAAACATTGGAAAGGTTATAGAAATAAAATCTTTCCTTATGACTGCCTTAAAAGATTGAAGTTGGAAACATCAACTAATCCACAAATTTAAACAAATAATGGATACTCCAGAGGACAAGGAAAAATAGCAAATAGCTTCATGGATAGGGAGTGCTGATATGGGCTGTAATGATTTGTGTTCCATCTCAGGATGAAAAGAGGAAGGAGATCACACTTGAGAAGCTATGAAGCTTTCCGAGATAGAATTTTGTTAGAGCACTCAGTAATTGATGAAAATGTCTCTTGGATGATTCTGTTTATATGTGATTGGTGTGCCATGATTAGACAAGCAAGAAAAATATGCTCACATTTTATGAAAGATGGGAGTTGATTTTCCAATCATTTTCTGAAGGTAAACTGGAGCTGTGTATAGCATCAGAATTCTTAGTTAATAGCTTTTGCTGAGATTTCCTTGTGGCAATATATGGGGACCTGCTTGAGGTTTTGTTGTTTTGGGTTTTGCTTTTGTTTGAATTTTTTTCCTCTGTCTTGAGATTTGAAGCCAAAACGGGAGAATTTTCTAAATTGCCCAGCTGACCCTAGACTCAAGCATTCCCCATGTGAATTTGCCAATAGACCAGATAATCCCACTCTTTCAGCAAGTAGAGAATGTGACCATGATTATGTTGGATATAAGAAAAATGTCTATGAAATTTCTGTGAAAAAAAATGCTTTAAATTAGCATAAGTCCTGTACCAGAGGATAAAAAACATGCCAAGTTGGTCAAGTTGTGAAAAACTCTGTCTCTCCTCCAAAATGTATGAGCCGTTACATGCTTTCCTATTAAGCTTGTAGCTGCATGGTTTATTTTGAACAAGAATATAGAATTGGGGGTATTGGGTTACACTTTGTGATATTTTTTTTCTGAGAATGAGATGGCATTGAGACAGGTTCATTTAGTCTATGTAGTACAAACCAGCTTTGAACTCACTATATTCACAAAGCTGGCCTCAAATTCAGAATCTAGCCCTAAGAGTGCTAGAACTATAGGTATATGTTATCACACTCAGCTGTATGTGACTTTTAAAAGCCAGGATAAAAATTATCATATTTTTTTCTTATATGTCCCAAGTTAAAAACTGCTTATCTGGAGATGTCAATCCTAATGTAAGTCAGTGAGCAGGTTAATTGGCAGCTGACTTGTGGAACAAGTACAATAAATATACTTTCAACTTGTTAAATAAAGATCTGAGAATCAGGATTTGCTTGTTATTGCAGCATACACTAACCAACCCTACTTGTAGAGAGATGCCAGGTGAGAATACTAGAAAGTACACCTAACCTGAAGTCAGGAGAGTTGAAGTATTCTTGTATGTTACATAAATATATACAAATTATTTCCAAAATTATTATATAATTACAAACTATTGGGGCAAAGAATTTTGTGCAAAGTATTTTCTCCATATGTGCTGGTTAAAGTTGAATGGTACAAAAATAAAGTTGTAATCCCAATAATGTCTGTGTTCTTCTACAGTGCCTGTTACATAGAATGCTGATTCTAGACAAATCTTGATGCCCTTACATTATATAATTGGGATATTTTATTGTGGTTTTCATCAGCTTAATCAAATAAAATGTTTATTCCAATTTTAACAAGTAATCAACAGACTGTTATTCTTCTGTCAGAATAACTATTCTCTGCCATTTTTCATATCGAAATCATACACCCTCTATATGTGGAAACCAAGGTGTCAATTTGATTCTACAACCTGAAGGAGGGCTATTTGAATTAATTGCTTCCTTTTCACTACAACTAATACATACCTGTTATCTTTTCTTTAAAATGAATTACAATGGGCCCAGTATTTGTAGAATAAAATATTTGACTGTAAAATGATCTGCAAATGCGTTTGTATAGTTTTTTTTTATAAGATTGTATGTCTTTCTAAAAATCTCTAAATGTGTTTTCCCTTTGATTAGTAATGTCAGCTTCTGAATAGCCAATATGTAGCTTCAGTTATAAGTCAATGTAATTCCCCGCACTACTTCAAACACCTTGAAATGAACAGGAATTTTGCATAAGTGAATTATCCATGATGGAGTAGTTAATGATTCAATGATAAATATTTATATTTTTGCAAGAAACACAGGCATACTTTGTGAGTTCTTCAGCATTCTCACTGACTCCTGTTTCAGTTCCATTTATTCTTACTAAATATAAATATTAATTTTACTTGCTTATTTTCCATGCAATGATTTGTAAGGAAATCTTCCACTTTATTCTGGTATATATGCTACCAATTGTACTATTGCAGCATCAAACTGGTACTCCTCTTAACTAAGAAAACTGAGAGTCTTTTTAATGGTTATACATCAGTGGCATGAGTCACATTTGTTAATGGACATATTAATCCAAAAAGATTTGATGAAGTCTGTGCTGAAAACACAGGTGACAACTTCTCAGCCTACTATGTAGTTAATATTTTCTTGTTGGACTCTGACATACCTTACAGATTTGTAAAACTAGAGAATCAAGTGAAATACTTGTAAATTCAGTATATCAATTTTCATAGTGAGTTCCCAAAGAAAAACTTAGAAACAAAAATATCAAAACCCAACAAACTACTGGATGTGCTTGTGATGTCAGAGGTCATGGGATGAGGAAGGAAGAACACAGGTTTGGGGCCAGCTTGGGTTATATCCTGAGACCCTGTCTCCAAAATAAATAAATAAAAAAGAGGTCTTGAGAACGAATGGGATTGGGATGCTCTCAATAAAATTTGTTCATCCAATGGAACTGAAGCTCATTTTTCATGTAATGACTGGCTTGTTTTCTGTTTTTTGTTTTGTTTGTTTTGTTTTAAATATCTAGAAGAAACTACATTTAAATTTCTCTCAGCCAAATCTGCAAAGCTGGATTATTTGCATACAATTTAAATAAGCACAAAATTAGCATCTATACTGCTCAGATGCATCTGATTTTACTGGAACTCTTCAGAACTGAGTCAATGTAGCTGACTTGTGTTCTTGCTATATCAAACTGTTCAAATGGGATTGGTTATATCTTGATACATTAGATTATGGGATATTCAAACATGTTTCAATTTTTTTTCTCTGTAAATTTAGACAAGTTATCTATTTTTTAAAACTTTGATTTTTAATTTCATAAGTTAAGGACTTGACCACTACTAGCAAAGGTTATCAAGTTTTAAAAGCAGAAACAGAGACTATAACATTGCTTCTTTATCCTCACTTGGGCCCTTCAGCTTGTTGATCTTTTTGAGTTCTGTGGGCTGTATCTTGGGTATTTGGCACTTTTTTTTTTTTTGGCTAATATCCACTTGTTAGTGAGTATATACCATGCATGCCCTTTTGGGTCTGAGTTACCTCAATCAGGATGACATTTTCTAGTTCCATCTATTTGCCTGCAAAACTCAGGATATCCTCATTCTTAATAGCTGAGTAGTATTCCATTGTGTAAATGAACCACATTTTCTGTATTCATTCTTCTGTTGTGGGACATCTAGGTTGTTTCCAGCTTCTGGCTATCACAAACAAGGCTGCTATGAACATAGTGGAACACACAGCCCTGTGGCATGGTGGAGCATCTTTTGGGTATATTCCCAAAAGTGGTATTGCTGGGTCTTCAGGTAGATCTATTTCCAATTTTCTGAGGAACCTCCAGATTGATTTCCAGAGTGGTGTAGCTCCCAGAGACTAAACCACCAATCAAAGAGTACACATGGAGGGACCCATGGCTCAAGCTGCATATGCAGCAGAAGATGGTCTTATCTGGCATCAATGGGAGGAGAGGCCCTTGGTCCTGTGAAGGCTCAAATGCCCCAGTGTAGAGAAAAGCCAAAGTGGTGAGGTGGGAGTGGGTGGGTGGGTGAAGGAGCACACTCATAGAAACAGGTACTAGTGACTAAAAGTATCCCTTAGGTAAGTTTACTGCAGTGCCTGCTAGTTCACTATTAAAACAACGTAATGTAGGTCTCACCAAAGCTGCCACTGTCCAACAAATACAACTACTAGAGTGGCTGCTCCAGCTTGAGACATGCTGCAAGTGATGTGTACATTGACTTTTAGAGAATTAGTAAAAAATAGAGAATGTCACACTGTCCATACTTTAATTCTTCAATGGCATATCTATCTCTTAGATTAGGCCATTATGAATTTCTGAGGTCAGAGCACTTATAATTCTTCTTTGCAGCCTCAGAACCTGGCATGAGTCTGTAATACAGCAAATGCAAGTTTCAGGATGAATGCAAAGGTTGGCAAATGGCTGACACTAATAGTTCAACCCTTGACGTATTTGATGTCAGTGTGTTATAGAAAACTTCAATGAGTCAACAAATAGAATATCAGTAAGGTTTACAAAAAAGGGGGTACAATGTTGGTATTGGTGTTATAAGGCATTTTGTTTCTTACCCATCTATGTCTACCCAACCACCTTATACACAGTCCATAAAGGTCTTCACTCTGCAGGAGGAAAATAGAAAAGCAAATACTCATGGAAGGATGTTACTTCATAACCTTGCATAAAATACAGCCTGAGACACCACCAGTATTCACTGTCTCTCAGCTTTGGCTCTCTCTACTGAGCACTGGCTCCACTCTCAACCACACTATTATAACCAGTCATCTTATGGACTCTTGGATGCCATTGCTAATTCAACTGTTTCACCTCACATGTTCCTCTTCCCTCTCACTCCTCTAACCATGTCTCTACTTGAGTCTCAAGAAACTCATTCTCAACCTATAGTAAATGGATCTTCTACTGTCTTAATCAGAGGGGTGAAAATGATCTACCCAAGTTCTGTTTCTATTCAATCTTGCGTCTACCATTTCAGCTGGATATTCAACTGCTTACTTTAACTTTTTAATTAAAATATTCTTATATCTTTTCCTTCTTCTACCTTCTCACTTCTATCCTCCCCTGCTGTCCTTATGTCCACCTCTACTCCCCACTCAAATTCACAACTTCCTTGTCTTTAATAATTTTATTACATATATGTATAAATGAATAAACATATAAATGTAGCATGCTAAGTCCATTCAATGTTGCCTACATATATGTCTTTTTAGAACTGAACACTTTGATATTGTATAACCAATAGAAGATCTATCCCTAGGGAGTATTAACCCTCATCCCTCTGTAGTTATTAACAACTTGTAGCTATTTATCAAAAGTGGGGCCAGGTGGCATTTTCATCTACTTTGGAATGACAACTGTTGTTGCAACTGCTCCTTTTGATGTATTAGTTGTTTGTTCCTTTCAAGTGCTTGAGGATATAAGGTTCTAGAAGGAAGGATTACACCTTACTAACTTATCAGTTGTGTTGCATGGCTTGGGGCCTTACATTTTGTAGTCATTAAGAACAATAGAGTTAGTCTAAGGTATATTGCAGAATAAAATAGTTAACACAATGTAATAGAGTTTTGTAAAAGAACTGTTTACCTTTTTGTATTACAGATATACTTTGATTCTGTTTTTATATTATGAGTCTGATATATCACCCTTCTGATTCTTTCCAAACACAAAAGAAATTTAAGTTTCCCATCAACATAAAGAATGCTAGTCAGACTCTACATGTGTTATAGGTAGTGTTCACCAGTGAACCATGAAAAGAAAAGCAAATATTTTTATAACTTTACAGTTATCAAAGAAAGAGGGTAGGAAAGAAGTCAACATACTGAATGGAGTAAATTGCATGACCTATAAAATCATGATATAAAGGATTTATTTCAGATTTGTCAGCTGGGGTGTAGAGTGATTAACTGTTTCAATAAGAAGTTGAATCTCTTCAAATTTGAAAAACAAGGGATATGTTATAGATACAACATTTTTTTCAGTATTTGAAGCTTTCCTGTATCTAAGTATTTACTATTCACTAATTAGATATTATTGATTAACTCTCAGTATAGATGTCATTGCAGAAACAAAGTTTTAAAATCTCATTGTAGGTAATTTTCAGTATTATTCAGCTTCAAAATGTTATCTCATATAGGAGAAGGTGCCTTGCTTCAGTATCCTACAAATTCAGGGACAAAGTCTTAAGTGGTTGAACATGATGGAGGTCTAAGCTGATTGACAACTATTATTTTCTAGTGTGTGCCAGCAATAGTTATGTTGTTGTTCTTGATTGTTCGTTTGTTTGTTTAGAATCACAGCATATATATATGAATCCCAAACATCCCTTCCAGACTAGACAGATTCTCACAAAATCCGCATCATAAACCTATGGAATGTGCAAGTTTGAAACCCCAAACAACCACATAATTCTGAAACTGTGATCTTGATACCTACTCAGGCTGCTGCTTTCTTCCAGCCACTTTTCATCTTTTCACTGCTAGGCTGGGGGATCTTAGTATGTTACTGAGATTCTCCAGAATTCAAAAGCTTCTACTGTAAGTCAATCTAATAATAATATTTGTTTCTTAGAGTTGTTGTGCTGTTGTTTATGTCACAGAATAGTACCAACATTCAATAAATTTTAGATAGCTCTTGCTTCTCATTAAGTAGAGATACAAATGTGAATTGGAAGAAAATGAGAGCCAATGTACAGATATACACATACCTAAGAATATGTCACCTAAAGCTCAAAGTGAACACCTAAAGAAAATGATATTTTTCACAGTCATTCTGTGTGAGGCTTCAATGGCAGATTTGCAATTTATCACCTGTATGGTATAAAATAGGTATTATATGCATTATCAGAACCTCCATTTCCTTCTAGATAAAGAAGTCAACAACAACTCATGAGTTGTGGGAATTAAGAATGGTTGCATATGTACAATTTTTAAATTTATAAATATTAATGGAAAGTGTCAAAGGGTTAAATTAGTCCAAAGGTTAAATTAGGAGACTGTCTTGTCATGGCCTTGATGGGAAAGGTGTTTATTTTACTTGTGATCCTCCCTTGACTATAGATGGAAATAGCTGCCTTGGTACCACCAAGTTGTTTTAAAATAATTTCCTGGCTGAGCTGAAGCTGTGCCTATTTGTTATCACTGGTTGGACCAGGATATTTTTACCTGTTCGATTTTGGAGACAAGACATCAATAAACAGGTAGGGCCCACTGAAAAGCTGATTATAGGGTAAGTGGTCCTCAGGGAATGGTGGAGTGGGCAGAAACATCACCAGGATGCTACATAGGGTCAATGTTGTCAGGAATCAGACTAAACACATCAGGTCTCAGTGCTTCCATGTGACAGCACTTGTGAAATGTGCATCCTAAAATTCAAATTCTTTCCCTTGTACCACTGGGATTCTCTATCCGTCTTGTCATTTCAGATCAACTCACAGAAATAATTAGCATTAAATGTTACTAATTTGTTCAGCTCCAAAGTGTGCACACTCTAAGTGTCTGCTAAATGCCTATTTAATAAAAGATGTAACATACTCAAAGCAAATCTATGATCATGTTGCAATAAGGAATTGGTCTAGATTCTTTAAAATACAGGAAAGAACTCATAATAAAAGATATTAAAGTGTCAGTGACCCATGACCTTGTAATTTTACTCCCATAAAATAATTCAATAGAAAAGTAAAATAGCATCCAAAATGATATTATGTGATGGGCAATATTTGAAAAAATATAAATATTTAATAAAGCAGAATTGCTTAAGCAAATTTTGAGATCTTATGTGATATTACGTTCACCATAAAAGAAACAATTATAAAGACATTATTGCAATATTTAAAAAGCACCATTTGTTAGCAGCAGTAGCATACAAAAACTTCAATTATAATACATTAATAACATACACTATATATAGCTGTTATAAAAAATGTAAAAGATGAAAAGTTGTTAATTCATGATAGTCAAATTACTGATGTTTCCTTAGTGGATAAGTTTCCTTTTTTTTTTTCTAACAATTCAATAGAAATAGAAAAAAGAGCCATGTGATTTCTCTTGTCATCCATTACTAGGAACAGAAACAGCAATGCTAAATAGCATTGTCCATGTCTTTGACAGATTGTCACTGAAGTCACATACCCACTGCCATGCACCACTCAACATGATGGTGGTTTAGCATGCTATCTTTCTTCCTAATTGGATGTAAATTTGAATGTAGAGATTGTATTTTTTATTTCATTCTTCATTTCCTGAAGTTTTACATATATATAACAATTTGTATTTTATTTAATCATAATATTTTTAAAAATAATATATATCTGTATAATTTACTGACTAAAGCCAAAGATTATCATAGAACAGCTTTAAAGATGATTTCTTAGAATCATTTCTACATTCAAAAAAACAATATTCATATGGTATATGCTGCATAAAACATGACATTCTCATATACTGAATATTATCAGAAAATCCTTTGTGGATATATCCATTTAATTTCAACAAATAAAATAATTTACCTACATCAGGTTCTCTTCTGAGTGATTAGTGAGACAAAGAGACCTAGACTTTTTAAGTGGACTGAGAAGTACCTGCGTGGTCAGCAGAAAGAATTTTGAAACAATAATTTTGTTTGTGTTGCAGACATATATCAGAAGGATCCATTTCATGTGAACTTGTGCCATAACTAACTCAATTCTAGTATAACTACTCCATAGAAGGTACAATAAAACAAGTATGCAAATTAATGAACATGGGGCCCTAATTCTCAGATATGCATGATGTGCTTGTTAGTGCTATTTTGCTTACATATGAAATACAAATCATAAGAAAATCATTTACCTCTCAGTATCTATCTAGAAAAAGGATTTTAGATGCAATATGAACTAAAATTATTTCAATCATTTCCTGATTCTAGGAACAGAATAAATAATCTAGAAGTTCATTATTTCCACCAAATAAATTCAGAAAATCAGCAGAACTAAATAATCTAGTTTTAGAAATGAAAGCTATATGGTAAAAGGGGGTGACATGAAACCCAGCTGTGGTTAAACCAAATCTCCAGACCAATCTCCAGTCAACAGCTGACAAGGACAGGGTTGATAACAAAAATATGTTTTAAGGAAATTAGTACATTGAAACCTGATGAACACCAAGCCTTTTAACATTCCATCAAAAATAGAGGAAGGATGCAGGATTGGTAAAGATCCTTTCCCAATCTATTGGTTGCCATTTTGTCCTATTAACAGTGTCCTTTGACTTACAGAAGCTTTGTAATTTCATGAGGTTCCATTTGTGGATTCTTGATCTTGGAGCATAAGCCATTGGTGTTCTGTTCAGGAACTTTTCCCCTGTGGCCATGTGTTTGAGACTTTCCCCACTTTCTCTTCTATGAGATTTAGTGTATCTGGTTTTATGTGGAGGTCCTTGGTCCACTTGGACTTGAGCTTTGTACAGGGAGATAGGAATGGACCAATTCTCTTTCTTCTACATGTAGACTGCCAGTTGAACCAGCACCATTTGTTGAAAATGCTGTATTTTTTCCACTGTGTGTTTTTAGCTCTTTTGTCAAAGATCAAGTGACCGTAAGTGTGTGGGTTCATTTCTGGGTCTTCAATTCTATTCCATTGATCTACCTGCTTGTCACTGTACCAATACCATGCAGTTTTTATCACTACTGTTCTGTAGTACAGCTTGAGGTCAGGGATGCTCTTTCCTCCTGAAATCCTTTCATTGTTAAGAATAGTTTTTGCTATCCTGGGATTTTTGTTATTCCATATGAATTTGAGAATTGCTCTTTCTAAGTCTAAATATCCAATATATTTCAAGAACTCAAGCAGTTAGACTCCAGAGATCCAAATAACCCTGTCAAAAAATGGGGAACAGACTTAAACAGAGAATTCTCAACTGAGGAAACTCAAAGGGCTGAGAAGCACCTAAAGAAATGTTCATCATCCTTAGTCATCAGGGAAATGCAAATCAAAACAATCCTGAGATTCCACCTCACATCTGTCAGAATGGCTAAGATCAGAAACTCAGGTGACGCAGATGTTGGCGAGGTTGTGGAGAAAGAGGAACACTCTTCCATTGCTGGTGGGAATGTTAGCTGATACAACCTCTATGGAAATCAGTTTGGCGGACCCTCAGAAAAATGAACATAATACTATCTGAGGACCCAGCTATACCACTCCTGGGTATATACCCAGAAGATGCTTCAACATGTAATAAAGACACATGTTCTACTATGTTCATAGCAGTCATATTTATAATAGCCAGAAACTGGAAACAACCCAGATGTCCCTCAACAGAGGAATGGATACAGAAAATTTGGTACATTTACAGAATGGAATACTACTCAGCTATTAAAAACTATGACTTCATGAAATTCTTAGGCAAATGGATAGAACATGAAAATATCATCCTGAACGAGGTAACTCAGTCACAAAAGAATGAACACTGTATGTACTCACTGGTAAGTTGTTATTAGCCCACTCTCAGAGACTGGCCCACCAACCAAAGGATACACATGGAGGGATGCATGGTACTGGCCACATATTTGGCAGAGACGGGTCTTGTTAGCCATCAGGGGGAGGAGAGACCCTTGGGTCTGAAGGTGTTAGATGCCCTAGTATAGGAAAATGCCAAGGAAGGAAGAGGAGAGTCGGTGGGTGGGCGGGTGGGTGGGTGAGTGGGGGAATACCCTCATAGAGGCAGGGGGAGAGGGGAGGGGAGAGGGAGGTTCTAAGGGGGACATCCGGGAAGGGGGAAGCATTTGAAATGTAAATAAAGTATCAAAAAAAAAGAATTGAGGAAATACTCATGAGACTCCACCCCTCCCTCAGTCACAGTACACACATGGACACACACACACACACACACACACACAAACACACACACAAACACGCACAGGCATGCACACACACACCAGAATAGGGGTTCAGTTGTATGAAAGGAGAGAAGGGACAAGAGAGCATAATGTGAAGAAATGCAATCAAAGACTATATGTGTGTCTGTATTTGTGAAATTTGAAAAAATAAATAAGTTTATTTTTAAAGTCTGTGTATATCACAAAATTTGACATCTCCTCAGAATTCCAATTGCTGATTTATTTACTGAAAATTTTATTTGGAAATTGCCAAGTTTTTATCTTGTCTGTTTTCAATGTCCAATCTACCACAAGGAGTTAAATAAAATGAAAAGCTTGTTTTTAAAACTGAAATACAATTTCAATCACATCTTTAAAAGATCTGTGTCTGGGAAGATAAAATAAAACAATTTCTAGGTGATTTTCAAGCTGCGAGCTTTGAAAATCATCCTCCTAATATACAGATTCTTTGATTTCTAGTTGCTACTGTTTGATTGAAAATAGTATTTATTGTGTAATTTAAAAACCAAAGACATAGCTAACTCATTTCAAAAACATGCTTTGAAGATGTTTACTTATTATAATTCTGATGTTCAAAGAAGTAATATCCACATGGAAGTTGGGTACATATTGCTCCATCAGTAGGATAATTTGCCACAATCAATTACAGAATATATGTTTAATATGATACTGTCTTCAGAATCTCCAGACTGTGAAACCTGCTCTTTAGCTGCAAAGGTGTAACACACAAGACATTTAGATCTATTAAGCTTAATAACTCCTTATATCTTTTAAAGAAAATTAAAAGACAACTTTCAATGAGACTTTTACATTTAAAATCGTGAAAAAGTAAGAAGGACAAATTATTTGCAGAAAAGATGACACATGAAAGTAAAAAGGTTGAATTCCTAGATCTATTTCATAAACTCGGAGTTACCACTTTTTTTAGGTCATATCAAATATCTCATGTCTTAAGATCTCAACTGGATTTAAATAGAAGTATGGATAGATCCTATATATAAGGGCTTGATAACTGAATAGTTTATAAAATCAAATAAATTATTCTTAAGAGTTAATATATAAATTACTTAAAATTGCAATTTTATATGAAACCAAGTTACTACAGTTCAGACTATTTGAGTAGGTCTCTCTAGGGTTCATAGCTTTAGAAGTCTGGTCCTCAGTGTAGCCATATTGGGATGTGGCATGGCCATGTGGCAGTGAGAATGAACGGGATGCAGATTCCATGAGCTAGTATCCACACTGTGGTGATGTTTCTGTAAGAAATTGCCCACAGTTTTTTCATACTCAATCATTTACCCACACTCCTGTAAGTAACTCAAATAAACTCATTGGTTTGGCAAAGCTAGATTTGGATGGACTGAATCTTTGATTTGTCTATGGTGTCCTATCTGGATGATGGAATATTTGTTCATTTTTTGCCAGGAAAATTCACAAATCACTACATAAGAAATCATACCAGAAGTCATGGACTTGAGAGGTGTTTGGATTGATACAAAATTGTAAGCCCTTCTTACATCTCTTTACAGTGTTTCTAATCATTCAACTACTCACAAATATACAGCTTCATTTCTCCAGTGCATACTACCAGATTTCCTGGTCCACACTGTATCTGTCTTCAAAGATAACCACCATGTTACTGCTCCATGACTTTGTAATCATTTCAGCCTACAAACATCAGTATCTTCTGTTGGCTATAAATCACTAAAATCAGCTCTTTGTTTTTGTTTTTGTTTTTTATCATTTTTGTTACCTTTTCTTGTGTTAACTGTCCAATGAGAGAAATCTTGAATTCAAGTCCTTTTAATGGGCTCAATGGCCCTTAATTATCTCATAATACTTGATGTTTTCCTTTTTTGTTTGTTTGATTTTTTTTTTTACTTCTTTAAGAAATAAGAGATGGAATTACTTTACAATTACTTTCCAGTCATATAAGAATCTGTTATTTTTGTAAAGACACATTTCACATATGTATGGCAACTACATTGTGTGATGCTAGCAAAATCATCATAAGAATATTGAGCAATGAGACATCATTGTTAAGATTTTATGCCAGCTTGTAGCTAAGGCAATTACTGCAAGGAGACAGGAGTCTGCCCATTGAACTTTTCTCCTGGTAGATAATGACCTGTGATCGGATGTCATCACTGTCAATCATTTCCAACACGAAAACAATGATAAAAGGGCCTATAGCACTTCCTTTCTTTAATAAAAAATGTAATTCTATATATCTATCCTATTTTATAATGTGATAGCCCCAATCCTCTTATCTAAAAGCTTACCTCAGAGCTGAGTCTAACTCAGCAAACATTGCCTTGCTGAATACAAAGGTACAAAGACATTTGACTACTCTATAGCTGTTTTTATTTTTTAGTTTTTCTTTGTTGGTTTTGTGTCAGAAATTGAAATTAGTTATGATATTTTAAGAGTCATTTTTCTTTTAACCAGTACCTGACATAAAAACCCTATTTTGAAGGTCTAAGAGTTAGATTCCTTGATGAGCAGAGAGGTAGAGGAGCCATAATTAAGTAGTAAAGCTGGTGAATTTCTAAGATGGCTGGCTTCATTCTTCTCTCTTGATCTGAGACAAAATCCTTCAATCCTAAAGCAAAGGCTTTGAGGAGGATTTCTTCTGCCAGTAGACCTTCCACTGGCTGAACAAATTAAAGGCTAGATCAAGACATTTTATTCAACAGTTGTGGACCAATCAGCTGTCCTGTCTTTCTTCAAACTGACCAACTCTAAATTAGGAACAGAAGACTCTTGGGTCTCACTCTCTCAGAGGAAAAGGGGAAAGTAAATAAATAAACAAATGCCTCTTAAGTAACTCGTTTCATGGTTTACAGAGAGAGAGAGAGAGAGAGAGAGAGAGAGAGAGAGAGAGAGAGAGATGGACAGAGACAGAGACAGACAGAGACATACTGCCACTCCCACCCAAACACTCTCTCACTTTGAAGAGATTTGTTTTCTCTGTGTGCCTGCTGCATATGTGTTTTTCCCCTCCCACTCAAAGGAGTTTTGGGTAGTGGGAACCATGATCAGAATGCACACACACACACACACACACACACACACACACACACACACACCCCACTAAAAATCAAACCAAAAAGCCTTTTTTCAGGTGTTGATTCTATCTGCTCCCATTTGCTGTATTTGAGATCTCTCTGCTGTCTGTTGCACTGGACTTCTTTTCCTGAATTTTAATTCTTTAATTGGCAGAGAAACATATCCCCTCAAGATCCCTAGACATTAAGACCTTCACTCTGAGTCAGCTTTGTAAGAGAAGTAACTGAACAGTTGTTTTAAAGCCTAAACCTCTGGCAATATGTCCACATTAGGAGTTTAAGAAGAGAGAAAGGAGGAGAGGGTAGGGGTGGCATTTGTAGGTTAATTTAACTCCTACACTGCTTGCACAAGCATCTGTTATGGGCTCTTGTTTGAGATTTTTTTTTTACTCTCATTCACTGCTCACCTTCCTGCCAGTTATAATCTTCTAAGAGGAAGCAAACAAGGTCAGAGTTTCCTGGCCATGACTCAGACTAACTTTGGGAAGTCAAAACTTCCTGAGCAGCTATCAACGGACCTTGAAATTATTACCAGTCTGGAATTATCTCAATCTGACAATCCCTGGACTACTTTATCTTTGTGATCTTCAATCCGAGTATTCAAATGAAACACATAGGGAGCAATGCTGAAAATAAGCACCTGCTTTGCCGAGAAGAGAGCACATACTTAAGGGATAAGGGTGGACAGTGGCCAAATGCTATTGCTCCAAACTACATTTTATATTATTTCAAATGTCTCTAAGAACGAGAAGCTTTTCTAGGGGCAGTTTTTCCTATACTAGTAAAACAGAATTTACTTTAGATTGATGCCTACATGAGAGGCAATGTATGACTTTAGGCTTCCTTTATTTCCCCTTTCTTTTATTTATTTCTTTTTTTATCAGAATGCCTCCTGCTAGAACATAATTTAATAATCTCTCCGGTTCTTGAAGCCTTGTTTAGATATTTATCTACTACTGACCTTCATAGAAATTCAGAAGGTTACTTTTCTCCCCAAGGCCAGAGATGTGACACAGTTCACATGCTCCTGATCACTAACGAGATCCTTATCCTTTGAGGTTTTCCATTCCCAGTGTTTTCAAAGCCCCTAATATTTAACTACCTAATCTATCTGGTACTTTCATCAGTTTGCAGGTTCATCTCACATTTGGCTACATTTTATGTTGCTTCCTTCCTCTTAGGTGTTCTTAGTCCACTACCCACAATCGAACCACACATTCAAGGAGCACGTTCCAACATAAGGCTTGCTAATCTCTCTAGGCCATGAGCTTCCTTCTTATGTGTTATCATATCACACACATGGAAGAAGCACTATTTCTAGCATCCTTTCCTCATTTTTGATCCCTTTTTATTTTACATGATAAATCATTATAGATCTCTCCCTGTTCCCCTACCCCAGAACCCTATCAGGAGCCTACTGAATCTGTCTTGAACATTTCTTGATTGAAAAATGAAGGAAAGTGTTTATGTCATCTTAGTCATAGATACTGATTAAGTGAAATGTCACATCTGAATTCTACACATACTGCACACTATATCCCCACATTGAGTGCTCCTTAACCTCTGTTATAGACATTCCTTGTTCTTTTGGTTTCCAAGTAGATCTTACTTCCTCAGAAATGTACTCCTAAGGTAGCCCAAGAATAGTTTCTTTGTCTTTACTGTAACATTTCTCCTAATCATATTGAATAATCAGCAATTAGTCTGCGATGGGGGGCAGTGCTCAATTATGGATGGTTTTCTGGAGACATGCTAGATATTACAAGGGTCCTGGGAGAGTTGCTTCTGGTATTCAGCAAACAAAGACTAGAGGTGCCACCAAACACCGTATACAAATCAACAAAAACAAACCCTGCCTAAAATGTCATAACAACCAACCTTTAAAAGCATGTCTAGCTCAACAGCATAAAGTCACACTGAATGTGTGTTTTGTTCACTCCCAAGCTATGGAAAACAACATAAAACTGCTATATAAAATTCTGAGATATTAAAGATCTTATCTACTACGTTGAACATTATTTCCTATGAAAAAGAAAAGAGTTTTTTTTTTCAGGACAAGTAATACTTTTTTATTAGATAAACCTCTGAAGTTATTGTACTGTTCGTCTCCATTTCTTTGGTTGGTAGAACATTAGAACCTAATTTGCTGCCCACCTGTAATAATGATATAAGTCTACGATACTAACTCCTACCCAGTCTGTTGTTGGTCTTATTATTTTTCTACTTTCACATCCTTTTGTCCAAATTTATTCAGCTCCCCCTTTCTTTCTGTTAGGTATATACAAATAAAATTTTAATAAAGCAGGATTTTAACATTTAAATAACTGATTAAATACAGAAGACAATCAAACAAGGCCAGCTTGTCACTAAACAAAAATTCTTTGTTTAGGTTTCAGAGAAGATAAGAGAATAGATCCAGTGATATCTGTAAAGTCACAGAAAAGTAATGAATTAGATATAAAATTATCCAGCAAGTAACAATGCCTAATCTTATTTTTATAGTGGAGAGAAAGTTTGAGATTATATTAACTATCTAAATTTGCAGAATAAATTTACTGATTTATAAGACGTAATCTGTAATAATGCATATTTCTCCTTCCCATATGCTTCAAATACTACAAAGTCAGGAGCAGTATAAAGAACTGCCATTTAGGCAGTCACCATTATAAACTGGAAGGTACTTCCTGTTTCCATATGATGAGTTTGACATCCAAGACATAACCGTTTGGGTTGTCTTCACCATTTACTGCTAGGCACAAAATTACAAATTAGAATCCTCTTTATCTCTACAACATTCTTAGATGGAAAAAAATCTTCAAATTTATAGATAAGTGTCTGACCTTGAGAGATGAGCAGAGTATTTGAGGGCTCCCAAATGACACATCACTGCTAAAAGGAGCTCATATATATATATTTGGGGGGTGAGGGGGCGGTAGCAGAAAAATCATCGCATGTTAAATGAAACAAGTCATTCCACTTTCCAATGTCTTACATAAATTCACATTTGATTTTTCTTTACTAACTTTGCATATTTTTTCAATTTCATATTTTATGTCTGAGCTAACCTTCCTGTTAATTTCTGCTATAATTTTGCACTCAAAAACAATGTGTCCAAGCTTTTTCTCTGCCATTTTTCTGACCTTTAATTCTGAAATATATCATAAAGGCAGAAACTGTATAATTTTTCTTATATTTCTAGCAGTTTCTAGAAAAAATAGATCCTTAATTGAAAGTTATTATTGCAATAAATAAAATTAGACAGAAGTCCTATTGAGAGGAGGATAAAGAAAGAGAAAAATCTGAAGATTAGAAGGGAAAGGAACATCACCCTCTGTAGTTTGAGAAGTCCAGCAGCAGCAAAGTACAGCAAGCAACAGTTTAAGACCTTTTCCCTGTCACAGCCACAAGACTGCACATTTCCAAGAATCTCACCAGAAGCCCCATTAATTATGAAAGGACATGTACTACAACTTTTGAGTCCTTCCTGGCTTTCTATTATCAGATTCCATCAAAGGCATCTGCAAAGCCATGCTCTAATATTGCTTATGAAAAGAGATAATGTAAAAGAAAGAGAAAGTACTTCATAGTAACTTTTCTAATTTGGAAAGTTTTCCTTCATACAATGTATTTTGATCTTCTCCTCTCTCATCTCCTCCTGATCCTCCTCACTTCCTTTGTCATCCAACACCATGTCCATTCTCTGTCCCTTTTTTTTCTCTCTTAAAAAATGAAGGAACAAAATGTAAGACAGAAAATACCAAAAACAAAATGCTATCTTCCCCCAAAACCATTATCTATTTTGTCTTGGTCAACTAATCCAAGAAATGGGTCTGCCTTGGAGTGTGGTTTATATGTCTAGTAACACTCCATTGGAGAAAGCTGATTTTCTCTTTCCCAGCATGTGTCAACTGGAAATAGCTTCTTGCTTAGAGACGGGACTTTGTGACTACTTCCCCTTCTCTGTGCTGGGATTTTGTCTGGCTTGAACGTATGCCAGTTTTACATAAGCTGCCATATGTGAGTTTGTGTGTGTGTCAACCCTGTTGTTTTGAAGACCTTTTTTCTTGAAATTATCCACTATCACTATTTCTTACAACGTGTGTTCACTAAAATTGTATATATGGTAAGTGGCAACACAGTGGTGACTCTCCTTTGCAGAATTCAAACCTACACATTGAATAGGTCTTACTGTCTCATATCTCTGTTGGGGAACTCCCTATAACCATACTTGGGTGTGTCTTAATTTCTAAACATACTTCTTTTTCATAACCCTTGTGCTTAGAGTTTATATTAAAATGGCTTTAAGAAAATCTCCCACTGTGCTTCCTACTGGGGAGTCCTGAAATTATTTTCTTCATTGAAGCCAGAAATCACAATTTGAGGTTCAGTAGAGGTTTCTAAAAGATAAAAGGAACTCTTCTGAAAGTGGCAGCATGGACCTCTAGTTTTATGCATTAACTTATGATTTTATCAGAAACTTCTTATTTCATTATAAAGGGAGGAAGTTGGATGTATCTACCTTCTACATGTTTCATTAGTCAGAAAGCAACAGGGATGCACTTTCATGAACCATTAACCATGCATGCCAGGGTGAGCTTTCCAGTGACTCAAATACCTTTCAGTCACCCATGTTCCTATATGAAACCCCAAAAACTACATTGTCTTACCAAGCTAGACTTGAATGAGATTCCTTCTCTGGTCTCTGATACTACTCTAACAGAAGTGAATAGACACGTGCAACTTCCCAGTCACATAACCACATCTACCTATACTTTGAGTCCCTATAAATTAAGTGCCAAAACAATATTACTTTAATAAAAATTGTACAAGTCTCTATACATGATAAAATATTAATTTACATTTTAAATCTTAAGTGGGATTGTCTTTGAATATATGGACCATCAAGTTATACCTTACTGAGTATTCAATTTACCTGAATCATTGGCTGGTATTATTTGATATTAAAGATGTTTTAAGTGGTAATATATTCTGAGTAGTGTTGATCTTATAAAATAAACAGGCGATAATTCCTAATTTGTATGTTTTCTGTCAAGTATCAGGTATTTGAATAAATCCAGGACAGACAGAACGCAGAAATCTTTTTTCCCCTTGTTTGTCACATGGCATAGTTAACATGATTCTCACCTCTGAGAGCCTCTATAGACCAGAAATACCTAATTTAGTAATCTTACTAAATTTTTGATATTTTGGTACCTGCACCTTAAGATCACTAAAAGCATGATGGCAAATGCCCAACATGAAATGCTTCTTCAGTTTATTAATAGAAATATCTCTGTGTAAACCCCAGGCTGCTCCCACCCCAATCTAAGGTGCTCAAACAGAAGTAGGAAAAGAGGACAGAGCTCAAGGTTAAGGGTCTTGTGTCTTTGTCCCCAAACAAAGATGTCTATGGCCGTTTTATTAATGTGAAATGTCAGAAAAGAAAAGGAAGCTTCTTTCATGAATTTGAACTTGTGCTTGAGGTTTAAGAAGATGGCAACCCCATGCTCTAGTAGCCCACACTCTTTTTGAGCAGTCAAATGGGCTATTCAAGAGCAGGTGGGGCAATAAGGCATAGCCAGAAAGAGAGTAGAGGACAGAAACATCTCTACAAGGCTCCATACAGCAAAAAGCAAACTATCCTCACTTTGAAAGGAGAGAGAAAATATACAAGTTAGAAAAATAGGGCAATCTCATAACTCACTTAAGATGATAAGTGTCTTGAATGTAATAGGTAGCTATTTTGTTATTTTGTTTCATTTCAAATGATGTGGCATATAACACCCATATAGAGTGATTTTTAAATAATAAACTGACAGAATTTGAGTCTACATAAAAGTTAAACCTCTCAGTATGTTATTGGTAAGGATTCTTCCCGAAAGCCCTATTATTAAACATTTATTAAGAGAAACAATTACTTTTACATTTAATAAAACTAAATTTGTCAGCTTTCACATTTCTTATTGATTTGGTTCTTAAAAGTAGGCTCCATATAAACAAAGTAACATGTTGTATTTCTGCAATTATTAACTTTAATCAACCGTGAAGGTTAATATGGTTAGTATATGTGATAGGGTTTAGAATCACTGTATAAACACACTTCTAAATGTGTCTTTGAAGGTGATTCTTGGAAATATAACTGAGTAGAAAAGAGCAACATCATCCCATATGTTTTGACCATGGTCTACATAAAAAAGGAGAAAATAAGCTGGACATTAACATTCTTCTCTGCTTCCTAAATGTGTACAGAATGGTGAAGATAATTAACAGGATGGACTGTATCCCCTAAAACTGTAAAGCAAGCAAAGCATTCCTACCCTGCTGTGTTTCTTAACAGGTACTTAATCACAACAATGAGAAAACTACCAAGCAAACCATATACAAATAAATCAAATTCCATGTTAATAATATAAAAAATTTAAAAAGAAATTAAACACTAAGGTTAACTTAAAATTAAATCAGTTCAAATAATTTCTGTCCATTTACAGAAGGTTTAAATTAAACTAATTGTTCTACTAAAATCAAAGCATTTGTTGCAGATGACTATTTCTATGAATCCAAATATTGATTACAAACTCAAACATAGCTTTTAAATATTTTATGTCTAATCACCTTTCTGTTTTATGCATTTTCTTTCCATGGAGAAAAATAAATGCAGTTCTCGTGTATCTTTCTCTCTAGGAAAACTTTTAGGTTATATTGCCACTAATGAAAAATACCTTCCAATATAATTCCAGGTACATAGCAATAGGCCTTACTATATCTGTTTCTTTAAGTTTTAATTAAGATAAAGTGAGCCCCTTAGAATGTCTCCAAGTCAAACAGAAAAGGAAAATCTTGGGCCTAAAATAAAGCTTAAAAACTAAAACTAACAGCTAGAAATACTAGTGTATGAGTACCACATTACAAATACTTGGTCTTCTGAAAAATATAACTAAATTTTTTTTATCTAATTCTACTTCACCCATGATCCATATAACTTTTTATTGCTTGGTTTAAGTGAAGGTTAGCACTTTTGTTATTAAGAACATTTTTCAAGAGTTTATAATAATGTTGAAATTTCTTTTCTATCTTTCTTATTTGATATTGCCAGAAAACTCAATTATATGTTTGAAAACTCAAGGAGTCTCATTTTAACTGTTTTTATATTTCTCTTTTACTACTTCCTATTAGCACCCAAACAAACTTTTCTTTTCATAACACAAATACTTGGATCTAAGTACCAACATGAATTATCAGGTATATTTTATCTTCATTATATGATCTAAACTCTCTCTGCTTCAAAAAATAATGAAAAAAGAAAGAAAGGGCTTAATGATTCAGTCCCAAAATTTTATTTTTAAATCTTTCTTAAATTAAACTTCCTTATTTCTGTCTTTATTTTCTTTTGTTGCAGGAAGATTGAACCAGATGTCCTGGTTCCAAAAAAAAAAAAAAAAAAAAAAAGACTATATAACATACAAGTGAGAATGATACAATCTATGAGAGAGACAGAAGAATGGGTTGATAATATTTTTGACATTTGGGGAATATAAAAATATAACTTATATAGATGCATAGTGCTTTAGGTTGTACATATCTACCAGAACTTTTGCTCCCAAATGGGTAAATATCCCAAAGTATTTCTAGTGTTTTCCTTCTGGCAAGCATATTTGTTTAATTTAACTAAGGAACTCTTTAACAGGCTAATATTAATATAAATGAACATTGCTAATATAGAAATAAAGAATAGCTCAGCTTGTCCTTTCTACTGTTAAAATGGAAATTTATCCTTTCCACATGTTTGAACAATGACTTATGTGACATGAAATTATTGTAGGCAATAGCACAGCCAAACATTAGATACCACAGAATGTGAATAAAAGATGCTGTGATTCCAGTAAATATTAGGCTCCTGGCAATTTCATATCATATATAGTTCCTGAGTGAGAAGTACAATGAACAATATAAATTTTGTTAATTATGCCAAATTTAGTTTCTTTAATATGAAGTGTTCTTATTTAGAGGCTTTGAAAATGTATATATGATGTTAACTTCAATTGGTTGATTTACAATTATTGATTTTGAGGTTTGAAATACTAGTTATTAAGGCAATAAGATGTATCACCTTAGAATTTAACATAAAGACAAGTAGTTGAAGATTTTGACATAAAGAAAAGTAGTTGAAGTAGATTCCTTACATGTCATCTCAATTTCAACAAATTTAGCTTAATTTTACTCATGACTAACAATATCTAAATAAAAGTTCAAATCTAATGTAGGAAATAACCATATTAGGGAAAGGGGTACAATTTACTTTTGTATAGAAGTAGAAAAGCTTTGACATAGTGTGATGGTTTATATATGCTCAACCCAGGGAGTGGCACTATTCGAAGGTGTGGCCCTGTTGGAGTAGGTGTGTCCTTGGTGGAGTAGGTATATCATTGTGGGGGTGGGCTTTAAGACCCTCATCCTCACAGTCTAGAAGTCAGTCTTCTACTAGCAACCTTCAACAAAGATGTCGAACTCTCAGCTCTGCCTACACCATGCCTGCCTGGATGCTGCCATGCTCTTGCCTTGACAATAATGGACAGAACCTCTGAACCTGTAAACGAGCCCCACTACATGCTGTCCTTATAAGAGTTGCCTTGGTCATGGTGTCTGTTCACAACAGTAAAACCCTAGCTCAAACACGTAGGATTTAAATTTTATCCATTAAAGCACTTATTTCTTTATACTAATTTCAGAGTTAAACACAGAAGACAGACAACACTATCATTTTCTTTCCCTGTTACAGAAATTCCCAGTTGATCTGATCATTCCAAAGAAAAAGAAAAATAAACCATAGTCTAAGATGCAAGCTTCAGAGAGTAAAAGGGTTTACTTTTAATCGTCAACTGAAGATCTCTTACCTATTTTTCTTTTGCACACAGCTACAAAAGCTAAAGGAATCAAACCCACTGAGAAATTCAAAGACTAATTTAAATCATGTTCTGAAACAACAGAGTCTCTTTGTGTCTGTCATTTAAAACTTAGAAGTGCTAACACATTTTGCTTCAAGTATATGTCTAATAGAATTATTGTAGCACAAACACACAGGAAGCAATCTCTACAGCTTGCTCAATGAACGTTGGCAGCATTATTTCTAGAGTAAAATAAAGCTTTTTGTTTATAATGGCAAGCCTGTTTTAATAAGTTTTACATGCTTGAAAAGATGGTCATTAAACGCCAGTAACAAACTGAGAAAGTGTAAAAGGCAGTCTCATAGCCAACTCAGAATTTGTCAGATGTATTGATTACAATGAAATGTCATTGACCCACATACAAAAGTAAGTTTTGAGGAAAAATCACTAGTTTAATCTTCAATCAATAACTGGAAAATTAGTACCAAATCCAGTAAAGCAAAGATTAAATATGGATATTTATTTCCCATGTGGATCTTGCCATGTATCTATTAAGTGCATTATCCTCTAAGGCTTGTTTTCATATTTACTATGTATTTTAATAATAATAATAATAATGGAACAGAATAAATGCTTCTAATGAGACTTACATTACACTGGTACAATTGTTTCAATTTTCATACCACAATAGGCACAACTTCTGTTTCAAAATTAGCACAAAATTATTAAAAAAAATAATTATTTTAGTTGGGAAAACCATCTAATTACTTTTAGTGAGTTTTGTTTATAATTCTGTTGATAGCTATAGCAACCACTGCACCACCAACATATATAATTATAGTGGCAAATTTAAAGTTTGAAGTCTCAGTTATATTCAACCCAGATATATTCAATGAGTTAATTGAGAATAGCTTGCCATGCTGGGAGTCCAGAAAAGATAGGTGTCAAAAGATTACCTCATCTATAAATCATCCTTCTGTTATTTATTTCAGAAGATGAGACTGTAGAGATTAAACACCATTTAACTTTTAGGCAATTTATAAGTAAAACATGTAAAAGATGCCTTTGGGCTTGTTCTTTATTAATGTCAGGAGTATAAAACCTGTTCTATAATTGAATTCAACCTTTGATGAAATGTTTTCAATGACTTGGTTTGCTTATTCACTTTCATTGTTCCTGTGGTTAACTTGGCTGCCTTTCTAACTACAGTAGTACATGCTTGTAAAAACTCCAAATAACTCACAGGTAGGTCAATTGTAGAAACTGTTCAAGTTCCTCTCACTTATTTTTCTTCCTTATTACATTTCAGGGGATTTGTTTAATCTCTGCTAAATTAAAAAAAAAATGTTTTAAATAGTGAAAATGTATAATAAATAAATACCACAAATCTTCCCAGCCAAAATCTTACATAAGTACCTAAAAAAAGAAACGTTACCCCTAAATTTTTGTTACTCGTGGATTTTCTCTGGGCTGGAAAATGTGCAGTGTTATTTGATACTCAAGCATTCATGTTTAATGACATTCTTCAAGAGTGCTCATTCTAACATTTAATTTGGTGACACTATGGATGCAGGCTTCATACTCCTATTCTATCCGAAAACATTGTTTATATGTACATGTGCATGTGTGTATGTATGTATGCATGTATGTATACATATTGCTCTGCAATATGTATAATTTTAGGTAAATATGATGTTTGGTATTAATTGACATCCTCTCCCCATGACCTCCACCCCCATCTCTGTTTTTCCATTAGTATTAACCTCTCTCCCTTCTCCCTAGCTGGAGCTCCCTCCCTGTATTTACATACCTTCCTTGTAAAGGCTGTATGAACAGGACTTTATTTCCCTGGATGTAAGGATATCAATTGACAAGTGGGACCTCATAAAATTCAATCACTTTTGTGAAGCAAAGAAAACAATTGAGTGAAGAGGAAGCCTACCAAATGGAATAGGTTTCCCACATAAACATCTGACAGAGGAGTAATATCCAATATATATAGAGAGAGAAATCAAAGAAATAGAGTTAAGAAAACCCATGAGAAAATTAAAAATGGTCCAGGGATCTAAAGAGAAAATTTTCAGTAGAAAAAATTAAAATGGTTAAGAAAAATGTCAAAAAAACCTGTTTATCATCCTAGCAATTAGGTAAATACAAATTAAAACAACTGGAGGGTTTTTCTTTTCTTATCCCAGTCAGAATGGCCATGATCAACAAAAAAATCTGACAACTGCTAGCAAGGTTGTGTGGAAAGAAGAGGTCATTCACTATTGCTGAGAATGTAAACTGGTACAGTTACTCTGATATCAGTATAGAGAATGCTCAAATAATTAACACAGATCTACAAAATGATCTAGCTACACTATTCCTTGCCTTATACCAAAAGGATTCAACATGGCAGTTCACAAATATTTGCTCAGCAATTTTCATATTCATCATATTCACAATAGCCAGAAAATGACCTACAGAAGATGAATGGATAATGAAAATGTGTTACATATACACAAGAGAACATTATTCATGTGTAAAAAAAGTCATTGTTGGTGGAAATGCAAATTGCTTCAGCCATTCTGGAAATCAGTACAGAAATACCTCAAAAAAAAAAAAATACTAAAATGAAATCTACCACATGACTCAGCTCTACCACTTCTTGGCTTATTCCCCAAAGACTCAACAACATACTCCACTGGTATTGCTCAGCAACATTCATCCCTGCCCTATTCAAAATACTCAGAAAAAAAGAGAATAACATAAATGCCATATAAAAAAGGAATGGATAATAAAACTGTGGTACATATTCACATTGGAATCCTATTCAGATATAACAAAAAAAAAAAATGAAATCATGAAATATGGAGATCAATTGGTGGACTCAGAAAAGATTTTATTTAGCTAGTGAACCCAGACCAAGAAAGACAAATGCCTCATATTTGCTCCTACTCACTGTTTCTCCAAAGCCATAAGTGTGAGTATATAACACGGAGTGTCTTAGGGCTTCTATTGCAGTGAAGAGACACCAGGAACACAGCAACTCTTATAAAGGAAACCATTTAATTGGGACTGGCTTACAGTTAAGAGGTTTATTCTCTTATCATTAAGACAAGAAACATGGCTTACATAGATAACATGGTGCTGGAGAAGTAGCACAGAGTTCTACATCTAAATCCTCAGGAAGCATGAAGAGGAGTAACACTGTGCCTAGCTTGGACATTTGAAACTGCAAAGCCCACCCCAAGTGACACACTTCCTCCAATAAGGCCATACCTCCAATAATGCTACTCCCTATTGAGCCTATGAAGGCCATTTTTGTTAAAACCACCACAGTTCCATTCCCTGACCCCAATAGGCTTATAGCCATATCATAATGTAAAACTACATTCAGTCCAAATTCAAAGGTTCCCTATAGTCTATCAAAGTCTCAACAATGTTCAACATTTCAAAGTTTAAAGTCTCTTTGGAGACTTGTGACAGTCTCTTAACTGCAATCTCCTATAAGGAAAATGAAAAACGCAGATCACACACTTCTAACACACAGTTGTAATGAACATACATTACTATAATAAAATGGAAGGAAATGAGCATAATGACAAAACACTGACAAAAGCAAGACTGAAAACCAGTTGTGTAAGTTCCAAACTCTTCATTTTTATGTTTGATGTCTAAGCATTCTTCAGATCTCTTTCTCCTTTCAGCTTTGTTGACTTCAATATATTTACTTCTCTTGGACAGGCTCCACTCCCTGTTAACATCTTTCCTCAGCAGGTATCTCACAGCTCTGGCATCTCTAACATTTTGGGCTCCCTAAGACAATCTGGTCTTCATCTTCACAGCTTCACATAATGGCCTCTATAGGTTTCCACACTCCTGACACATACTTGGCGTCAGCAGCTTTCCTTAGCTGTGGAGGAAGATTCCATAACCCTTTTCTTTTTTATCCTTGACTCTAAAGCCAGAACCACTTGAATGAAGCTATTTAGTTCTGATGCTTGTTGGGGCTGGACTATGGCTCCCATTTAATTACATCTTCACCAGCTTTCTGGTTCTGGTGTTCTCCTTCACTGCCGAAGCCTAGCTGTCCTGGAACTCACTCTGCAGACCAGACTGGCCTGGAAGTCGGAGACTGGCTAGCCTCTACCTTCTGAGTGCTGAGATTAAAAGTGTTCACCACCATGCCCAGCATTAAGTTTTCCTTTAATTCCTTTTCACTAGTTGGCAGGTTAGCTGGGTCGGGTCTTCCCTGAGGTCACCAATCCTTTATTCCACTTAGCATCTGGCTTTTCTTTAATCTGTTTTCACTTCCTGTTGAAACAATATTTTGTATTTTCCCTTGCTCAGTTTGCTCCATTTTATAATACAACTGCATAAGCATGACCACTAATAACCAAGCAACATGGTCAATACTAGGCTGTCTGAAAATCTCTTCTGCCAAAACTGTTAATCCTTAACTCTTTAATTTGGCCTCAGGAAGACAGTTTGGACAAAGACAAAAAGTAGCCACATTATTCACCAAAATATAACAAGAACAATCTCTAGGCCACATATTAATATCCTTCTCTTCTGAAGATTTTGAGCTCATCCCCTCAGTTCAAATCACCCTCAGCACCACTGTCTTTCATACTCCTACTAGTTGGGCCCATTATGGTCCAATTAAGTGTCTAATTGCTTTTCTAGTCCAGAGTCCCAAAGTGGTACATATTCCTCTAGAAAAAAATATGGACGGACCTATCACAGAAGTACCCAAGCCCTTGCTACCAACATCAGTCTTAGGGTTTTTATTCCTGTGAAGAAATACCATGACAACAACAATTCTTAAAATGAAAGCATTTAATTGGGACTGGCTTACAATGCATAGATTCAGTCCATTATCATCATGGCAGGAAAAGAGGCAGCACCCAGACACACAGGGTACTGGAGAATTAGCTTAGAGTTCTATATCTGGATCCTCAGGCAGTAAGAAGAGTAGCTTAGAGTTCTATATCTGGATCCTCAGGCAACAAGAAGAGATTATCACGCTGGGCCTGGCTTGAGCATTTAAAACAGCAAAGCCCACCCCTAGTGACACACTTCCTCCAACAAGGCCAAACTTCCTCATAGTGCCATACCCTTTGAGCCTATGGGGGCAATTTTCATTCAAACCACCCTAACCAAATGAACAATTTTCATATATATATTCTTCATTTTAAAAGAAATATTCGTTTGCAAGAACAGATTTACTTTATATTTAGTAGTTCCTAATTTTCTCACAATTACCCTATTAAAGCTCTAATTTAATTAATAAAATAATTGATTTAATGTTTACTTTAAAGTGAAATGGAATTATAAATACACCAGGAAGTAAATAAAAATGATCAAAGGAAACTTTTTCTACAGTGATTGACATTTCTTATTCAGGAAATGTTATATTATTTCATTTTGCATTAATAAATTCAATAGTTAAAGCTAGCACTAAAATAGTTATCAACAAACAGCCTATACTTTTATCAGTTTCATTGTCTGAAATAAGTGTACCACTTGATCTCTATGTTTACTTTCATTTAAAAATTTCTCTTCTCAAAGTCTCTGGAGATAGCAACCAACATCATGTCAAATTTCTTTGTATGATCCTTGCTGTTAAATTATGTTTCAGTTTTGACTTCATATTTTAAATAACAATCACAACTTTATTGCATTTGTTTGCCTGTGTGTGTAAATAAACATGGGTTTGCATGCCAGTGTATAAGTGTGTAGTTCATAGGAAAATGGAGGAGCCAATTCTCTCTTTTTACCATGTAAGTCTTTGGGATTAAATTGAAGTCATCAGATTTGGTGGCAATGGTCTTCACCCACTGAATCATCTTGCATGTCCATTAACAATTATATTTTGTCAAAGGCACTTTCTCAAGCTATCTGTTAATGCACAGAACATATTAAATCTGAAAACATAACTTAAAAAGGAGTACAATGACAAAACAGTATTAATCTTTTTCTACATGCAATATTAGAAAATTAAATTAAGTCATCTCTAAATTGCTTTTATGGCATAGCTGAAATGAGTTATATTTTATCAACTATTTTAATTCCCACTAGATGACAGTCTAAGCTTTGATTCTGGCTTCTGGTCAGGTAAACAATCATTTTTGATTCAAACATATATTTGATGTTTCATTTAAGTAAGGAAATTACAATTGGATAAGATATTGAAGTCCTATATCAGTTCATTTCATACATAAATTTAAGGCCTACAGTTAAATGAATGTCAGTGGTATGTTTCTCAGCAGTTGCTACTTTGTTCTTTTTAGTAAACACAATTGTTTTGTTCTAAACATTAATTAATTATAGTTCTAATTATCGGTATGCACAAAATGCAAGAACAAATGATTTATGTGAATTGCTAATAGTCATAATAACAATATAGTAGACACAGGGGTAAAGCAAACTCCCAAATGCCACAAAGCCAGTAAGTAGCAAAACAGGATTTTCAAAGCTTGTGCTATTTTGTTATGTGTTGCTGGGACCAAGTTAGATGGCCAAGTCTTCTCAGGAGAAATATTATGAAAACAAGGACAATTCACCTGGCACATTTCTTATAACATAGACAGAGTTCTATTCACAAAGCTGAATAAGGCATTATTTATTTTAAAGCACTATGGGTTGTTTAAATGACTTAACTACTATTACCAGCATTTGAATGGAATGAACCAGATTAATAAGGAATAATGAATGTCTGGAGTTTGTGTTGCTTTTATCAAATCCAGATGGACTGTAGTTTTCAACTTAAACTATTAATTTTTTCCTGTAGTTGCTAGGTGTATGGCTAGGTTTTAATTTAATTGTAAAAATGCAATTTAACAAATGGTTAAATTTTCATACTAAACATTAGACAGAGGTTTGGGTAAAATACAATAATTTAAAATATACCAGTGTGGTAGAAAATAATAAACATATAGAATCCAATAACAAGCTAATATCACATTGAAATTTGTGTGCCACCATAATACAATGAGGTGAGGCATATAGAAATTATTCTCTTCAACGTGTTGAAACATCACAGGCAGAACTAATGCTAGTCCCAGCCTCTGGGATAATAACTCAAACTATACATTTCTGTCTTATTATATTTTGCCAAAAGTGTAAAAGTGAAAAGCTTAAAGTTAAAGTTGACCTAATTCTGTTTCACTGGGAGATTTAAAGAAGACATCTTATGAAATTCAGAAGTTGAACCATTAGAATATTTATCACTTTTGTTTTGCTTTTTCTACTTTTATCTTGGCATATGGTAGCCACATTGTTATCTTTTTAAATTTTAAAATATTTTATTTAATAAATATATTAATAAACAAAAATATTTATTAACTAAAGAAAAATACTCTTTGAAATTTTTCATATGCATATAATATGTGTCATACCCAATCATGTTTAATCTTCCATCCAAGTTTATGCTCTTTCACATATATAATATACATATTAATTTTTTAATATTTTAAATTAAAATAAAATTAAATCACTTTCTTCCATCCTTTTTTGTCCTTCAAGCTTCTTCAAGATACCATCCCTCTAATCTGTCTCATGTTCTCCATTTCAATTAATTTGTTAGCCTGTTTGTCTTTGATTATTATCTTTAAATATATATATATGCACACACATTTATAGATACAATGATATATGAATACAATCCAGTGAGTACATTTTGTTGTTTATGTGTATAGTTTCAGGGCTGACCACTTCATATTGGACAACTATTAAGGGGCTCATTCCTGGGAGAGGCTAATTTTTTCTCTCCTATCAGTCAGTTGTTTTCTATAGTTTTTTGCCAAGGGGTATGACCAGTGATAATTCTCCCTTTCTACTTTAGCATGTTTTGTGTTGTTGCCATTGTTCTGGTGCTGTTGATATAGCCATTTCGAAAGGAGACGTTTTTTAGCTTGTGCCTCTTTGTCCACAATGTTCCCTCAAACGTAGACACTGGACTTGTGAGGTAGAGCTGGGGCTTCTGGAGCTGTACCATTTAAAGCTGCTCATACAGCATGCATTCCTCACTATCCTCCCCAATGTTCTGGGTTTCTGGATGAAATACACACACATACACACACACACACACACACACAGTCTTTATATTTGGATGTGCCTTAAACAGCTCAATGGTTGGGCCACTTCCTAAGCTCCATGTGGTTGATCACCCTGCCCCCATTCCTGAGTTATTACTTAGTAATCCTATACTCCATCTTTGTTGACTTAAACCCAAAGGAAGGGGCTCTTGGGGAAGGGTTTGTTGTTGTTGTTGTTGTTGTTGTTGTTTGTTTGTTTTGTTTTGTTTTCCCTTTTTACATGGCGGCTATAACCTCTGTGAGTGCTTTCCTTCTTCTTCACCTTCACCCAACATGGTGGATTTCCTTCTTACTGCTCCTACCTAGGGTCCTTTACTGGGAAATCTTCAAAGACCTGCCTCTTTCTCTCTGCCCAGCCATTGGCTGAGGCAACTTTATTTACCAATCACAACCAACTGGGGGCAGGGCCTTCAATCTTACACTCAAGACTCTACATGGGGAAGCTAATTAACATGAGAATACAAGCAGCTACAGGCTCTAGTGGTCTGTTGATCTTTGTGTTGTGTCTAATTATGGTTTTCTTTAATGATCTTCATTTACTGTCTAGAGAGGTTTCTTTTCAGGAGTGGTAGCTACACTTATTATCTCAGGTGTAAGGATAGGTTTAGAATATAGTAGGAATTACGCTGGCCTAACAAAGGGGTGGGAGTATATTATTTTCTAAAGGCCTATTACCTTATTAACCTTGACAAACTGTCTAACCGTTCAGTACGAGGTATGATGTCCTTCGTATTAAGTGGGTCTTAAATCCATTTAGAGAGTTGTTGATCACTATCAACAAGGGCATGCCACTTTTTCCAACTTTATGATATATTGTCATTCTGGTCATTCTTGTGATTCACCAGTAGGGCTATTCAGCTGGGTGAGACTATTGCTATCCTTCCTTGACAACTTGTATATGTTCCAGCACCATGGAAGCTAGGATTTCAGGTTAGATCACAAGAAGTAGTCTTTCAGATTAGATGCCGCTTGAATAATCAAAGTGCTAGGACTACTTCAGATACAGGGGTCTATCCTCAACCTCGGAAAGGCAATAAAGAGTAACAGCAATGGTCTGTATATATTCGGACTATCCTTATCAACCATTCAAAAGGAGGTTTCTCCTACCTGTTACTAGGGATTTTGTTAATATGTGGTTCTTGTGGAAAACATTGTCAACTCAATTAGCATAACTTCTCATTGTTAACCCAAAT
Organism: Rhynchomys soricoides; assembly: GCA_019843965.1. Classification (NCBI taxonomy): domain Eukaryota; kingdom Metazoa; phylum Chordata; class Mammalia; order Rodentia; family Muridae; genus Rhynchomys; species Rhynchomys soricoides. The sequence continues at coordinate 4,534,985 of JADRCH010000140.1, forward strand.
GCCTCCCATCCCTCCTTCATCTCTGCCTCCCTTGCCCCACCCCCATTGTGTGTATTTATGTGTTTCATATACTTTTTAGATAATTATGAGATAATGATTCCTTGAGGATTTATCAATGAACTTTGATGACATTTGTTTCTTATCTTTCTTCCTGCCATATTGGCTTCACTCTCTCATCTAGAGTCAGTACAGCACTCTCCCAGTTTTTCAGTTTCCCAACTTATACACCTGTATCCTGCTATCCCTCTCCCTGCCCAACTCCTTCCTACATGCACCTATGGTCATTTTACACTTTGTTGTTTTCTGTGGTTACTGTATATTCTATACTCACATATGAAGAATTAGAGCTAAGAACCACAGATGAGAGAGAGCATAAGGGATTTGTCTTTCTGGATTACCTTACTTGATATAATATTTCTCCTAGCCTATCTTTTTACCTTCAAATTTCATGCTTTTATTATTCCTTATAGCTGAGTACTATTCTCTTGTGTATATGTAACACATTTTCATTATTCATTCATCTGCTGAAGGTCATTTATGTTATTATCATTTTCTAACTATGGTGACCATGAAAATTGCTGAGGAACTGTTTGTGGAGGGGGATGTTGAGTCCTTTGGGAAAAATCCAAGGAATAGTACTGCTAGATCATATTGTAGATTCGTGTTTAGTTGTTTGGCAGTTCTCCGCACGGATATCCAAGTAACTGCGTCAGTTTTCACTTCACCAACAGTGTATGAGGGTGCATCTTTCCCTACAATCTTGCTAGGGAAAATGTGCTGTCTGATGTTTTGTGTATGATATGAAATCACAAATTATCAGCATCTTTATCATTTTCACTAACATATCAGTTTTTTGGAAACAGGGACAAAGTGATGGTCATTGCCCACTGCTGTGTTTTTCATATAGTAAAAATCTATTAAGCATTTACTAGCAAACTGCTAAAGACTTACACTATTAGTACACCCATTTGCTAATAATTGCTTTGCAGCTGCCGAATAAGCATTTTTCACACTGTCATCAAGTGTTTCAGCCAGCTCCTGATTTGTTTTTCATCATATTCAATGAATTGAGTTTTAAGTTATGTTTTTAAAAGCAAGTTATTCACTAACAGGAAACAGTAATATGTTTGTTACTAAGCATAAACATATTAGACCTGAATATTTTTATAGCACTTGCTAGTTACATTAGTGACCTCATACTTAGTAAGTTAACTCCATGCATTGTAGTAGTATAGTATAGTGTGGGTACCAAATGGAAGCACTCTAATTCCAAATCTTACAATCCTCCCTTTGTGTTTACAAAGGACATGTTGGTTCCAGAGTGCTCCATCTCTAAGTCCAATACATTTGCATAAATTCTGAATATATCATCAGTGCTCTAATAATAATTGAGAAAATATTTATAATAGCTAACATCATGCAATTTAGTGCAGTTACTATAATATAGTACTTATGGAAAAGGACAGACTAAACTATCTGTATGTATATTTGATACAAAGTTTTCAAATATTTTTGTTGTTTGGATTTGTATTCTACTGATTTAATTATGATTTAGAACTATTTGAGGTAATGTTTTTGTGGTTAGAATTTTTATCATATATATTCTTCATAAAGTACTATTTTTAAGAATAATTAATAATAATAATTGTGCACATTCTGGGAAAATTTTCAAGGGTTATTGGTAAACTTGTACAGTTCTTCAGGAAGAACCACTGGGCTAACTTTTCTGCTAATTTTTAAGATAAAAATGTAGAGATTATAAAAGAGAAAATTATTGAGCTGTAAAAATACTTTTATGAGAAAACAAAGAATGATCAATTTTCATAAAGGACCCAAGTAAAATACAATACAAGAATGTAACTTTCCCTAGAAAATAATTTGTTATTGTTTTTTCTTTTAAAGAATTTTTAGAGTTCTATTTGATGCAGGTTATTGTAAATAGGAGAGAGAAAAGGCCTGGTGCTCTCCATACTCCATGTCCTGCCTTCTGAACCAGTTCAAGGCTCTTATTGAACTATGCCAGAGAGAAAGAAGCATATTGTTTAGAAGTGGAGATAATCAATGTACTGTCATTAGCAAAATAAAACATTCAGTTAATAGGTCATTATTCTTTATGCAGCACAATATCCAAACTTGCCTCTGAACTCAGTAATACATTGAATTAAATGGGAGGATCTTAACAGATAGATCATTTGCCAAGGAAAGAAAAATATGGGTGATGAAATAAAGAAAATTTGCATCCATTGAGAGTCTACAACTATCTTAAACTGTTTGAAAACCTTCTCAGTAAATGCACACAGTGTTCTATGAAGAGAAATATAAATTTGTCTATCACCTCACTGAGAAAAATGGGGTTCGTATAGGTAAGCACATTGTTCCAAGACTTGCAGAACATTTGTCAAAACTGTGAGTGAATGCCAGTCAAGATTTGTCTGCATACATAGACTGTCTGATGCTGCTTACTAAAGGCAAGAATTGAAGAAATATAGTAAAATTAGCAATTCATTTGTAAAACATATGTTGGTTAAGGTTAATATTGATGGAAGCAAAGTACAGGGAATGAGATAAAAATACATTGTATTTGCTTGAAACTTTACTATGGTTACTCAACTTAAATTCTGCAGTTGGCAATTTCATGAGTCTTATAACAAAACAACTGATTCAGCATTAATTGGTAAGAACAATTTCAATATGCACATAAAAGGATGTGTTTGAAGCTGAATGAGAAATGTAAAATATTCAGATCAGAGCAAAAAGTAAAAGCTAGATGTTATAGTTGAAATTTGTGAGTATGGACAATAAGAAAGCCATTAATTCTTTGAAGATTCAACTATGACTGTCTGATTTTTCATATTTAAATATGTATTATAATTTCAGTAGCTAAAAATGACCTTAATGTCAAAAAAAGCAATTCTCAGCTTTTCTAGAATAGAACAAAGTTCTCATCTAAAGGCCATTTGCCTTAGCCTCTGTGTTGCCTTTCATCATTCCCTTAAGGATTTCTCTTTACCTACCTTGTCAAACACAGCTGAAGATAGTCTTGGATAGGAAATTATTCTAGTCTCATTTCTGCTGCAGTAATAAAATACTCTGATTAAAAGCTGAAGAAAGGTTTTATTTTTGGTGGACAATTCCAGGTAACAATCCACTTTTGTGGTGAAGTCAAGGCAAGAACTTAAGCAGCCAGTTTTATCACATCTACTGTCAAGAGCAGAGAGAATAGACTATGCCAGCAGTTCTCAAATTGTGGTTAGATTCCTTTGGCAAAACTCCATCTGCAAAAATATTTACTTTACTATTCATAACAGTAGCAACTTTTCAATTATAAAGTAGCAAAGAAAATAATTTTATGGCTGGGGTTACCACAACTTAAGGAACTGTGTTAAGGAATCACAGCATTAGAATGGCTGAGAACTACTGTAACATACCGTCATTGCCTTCTTGATCTCTTAATAATCAACTCATTTTCTCTATTCTTACACAGTCTCGGTTCTGCTCAGGAAATGGGGATGCCACCTTTAGGTTGGCTCTTAGAAACACAATTAGCTATCAAGACTATCTCTGGCAGGTATACTTATAGGCCACTTAATCTAGACAATTCCCCATTGAGACTCACTTCCCTGGTGACTCTATATTGTCTCTTGTTAGTGTCTGAAACTACACAGGGTTAATCCTTAGAGGCAAGTTTGTACTTGGAGATTTCCCCACACACCATTACTCCCTCTACAGTGCCATTTCTTTCCTTACCATGAATATCCTTGAATAACCTAGTAATGGATGTAAACGTAATAAAAATTTAAAAGATTATATTAGAGCTATTTAGCAAGAAATAAGTTTATTTGGGTAAAATGTCTAGACAATCAGGATCTCAGAGTGGCAAATCAAAAGAATAGAACACTGATAACAGAGTTGTGACAGGGAGACCTGATCTACCAGGAGAAAACATGTCACAATAGTTACCTCATGACCAGCAGTCAGTAAGCACCCCACGATGCCTTGATATATACTTCTAAAGTTGAAGTAGATACACTGCAATTAATGAACAAGTCTACAAATTCTTCTCATTTGTTAATAAATTACCCACTAGGAATAAATCTCAGTAAAAAATGAGAATGGTCACCCTGAAAAAGGGCAGGCTCAGGATCTATGCAGCTGGTGAAGGTAAAGCTGACATTTGCAAAATTGATGTTAGCATAGGCAGAAATTTCATCAGGGAAACATGGACAGAAACCACCAAGGAGCAAAAAATTAAGGTTTTGTAAGTTATACAGTCATAAAGCCACAGGGAAATTGGGTGGCTAGGTAAAATTCCCATAACTGATTTCCAAAGAAGTGTGTTAGCTATTCCCTCTTAGTTGTACATGGCCATTGGTGTAATAGATCAGGGCAGCTCTGATAATCTTCACAAGACCCTCATAAGTTGGGGTCTATGAACATTCCATCATGGAGACATAAAGGACTCACAAATGATGCCTAAGGCCCTTCAAGTAATTCTTAATGAGGCTCCTCCTCTCTTTTCCTGGCTATATTAAGAGTAAACAGATAATAATGACGGGACACCTCAGTAGCATCTGCTTATATGTAACATAGAGACAGAAGAACACATTTCAGTTTTCCATGCTGCATCTCAATCCTGTGGAAACTGCCTTTGATTCTCCAAAGCACTTGTAATTAGCATCAGTTTGTCTCACCAAGCCAGATTTGGACAGGATCTCTTTTACAGACTAATGATGTTCTTACTATCTGGGATAAAAAGAAATTTCTTCATATCTTCCTAGGAAAACTTACACAGACAATAGGTCCATAATAGATGTGGGAAACTATCACATCTTATCAGCACCTATGCAATTTACATTTATTTTTAATGAGAATAAAAAAAATTCAATTTAATGTCAAAAATTGATCAACAATGTGGCATGGTACAAAAGGCTGACCAAATCAAGACCATTTGGCTCTGAGTGACTAAGAGATTCTGGATCAAAGACTGAAGATACTTCTACTTGGAGAAGTGCATTAGGCACAGTAAAAATTCCATTCAACTTTAAACTGGTCAGTTTGGACTCCTAGTGACACCAAAGCAGTAAATGAAAAAATAGTTACAAGCTGAAACTAGAGGAAAGACTAGCCAAATAAAATTATTTTCTGTGTTTTCAGAATTCCTGAGTTCTGTTCAGGGCAGCCACTTGACAATTCATGACTGTCTGTAACTCCTGTTCCAGAGATCTGAAGCCCTCTTCCAACCTCTGAAGTCATCAGGCACACACATACACACAGAATAAGATTTCTTTGAATTGTCTACAAATCAACAAACAAACAAACATAGGGCTGTACCAAGAGGGCATTGGAGGTACCTGTCTACAAGCTCATGGATTCATCAGGTGTGGTTCACTTTGTGAAATTTTTATCACTGGATGGGGAAGGGAGTGAAGTTTAATGAAAACCCCAATTGCTACAGACTTCTCTCAACATGTCTTTTTGGTTTTTTTGTTTTTGATTTTTTTTTTTCTGAACTAATTTTTCATGGTAACATCTCTGGCCTCCCTATTCAAAGACAGGGATAAAATCTCAATGGCTTGTAGAAAGAAAAGCTGAAAAGGTTGTAGGATTTCAATAGAATATTTGATGCTCCTGTAACATGTGACAGTAACACCTGCAGAAGAGCCCTTTCATGGAAGAACATACTATACAAAGAGGCAGTGGGGATAAAGGGGGAAGGATGCTTGGCATGTTTGAGAAAATTGGAGTATAGACAAGCATCATGAGCAAGGAAAAGAATTTTAGGGGATGGAGAGAGAGATGCCATAGGGAGCCAGATCCTATAGGGTCTCACAAAAGTCTAAAGAGTACTGCTTAAAATTGCATTAATGATAATCATATAAAGAATGTGAAAGTTATTATCCACTAGGATGTTGGAATATTAAGTTACATGCTACAACTTACCTTTCAGAAGACTTATTCTGGTTGCCAGGTTGAAAATAAGCTTTAAAAAGTGGGCCAAGAGGGATGCAGAGATAACAATTGATTAATGAGACCTCTTGTAATCAGTCATCTAGATAAGAGACTATGGGTATAATGTTTTATATGGTATGTAAAGTTTACCCTTGAGTTATTTAAATGATGATTTCTCTACCCCCATATCTTGGGATGTATCATGGGATGGGGTTGGGAGGTAGCCAGATTAGCATAAAGACAGTTTGTTTAATTGATCAGCTTTGAGGTACAGTTTTAAGTAAGTCTTGGTTTCTCTGTGACGTTTTAGGGACTAACATAATATGAAGAAATACCACTGTTGGATTAATTCACTATTTATATTAGGAATAATTCATTTTCAGGTGAGAGCTAAAACTTAGACAAATGTTTAGAATTCTGAAAGAAAAGAATAGAGCAGAGCAGAGAATACAGTGAAGATAGACACTGAGATTTCATGTCCACAGGAAATTACTCAAGGTACTGATTCTCCCTTTAAGCCCTGTAGCTCTAGGTATTATAAAACAAAACAAACACTTGGCATGGCCTTTCCTCTTGCAACTGGCTGGAGTCTGTGTAATATCATCCAGTGAGTACACAGTAATCTTAGATGAAACAGTTCATACCTTTTCTCCTTAAAAAGCACTGTATATTCTAATACCATTTGAGTTATTAATGATGCTTCATGAAAAACAACATCCAGGTTGTCTCCCTTATCTATTATCCACCAGAATAATTTCTAAGAATCAAAGTTTCCTTTGACATCCGTGCTGTCTTCTTTATGGTGTTATCCATCAAATTTGAATTAAGTAAAATTCTTCACCGGGCTCTATATTATATGGTAAACATTGTGACAGACATTTAAATGCCTTGAACATGGTATATTCTTGATTAAGAAAGCAGCTGGGGACTGGAGAGATAGCTCAGCAGTTAAGAAAATGTTTTGCATCCTTAGTCATCAGGGAAATGCAAATCAAAACAACCCTGAGATTTCACCTCACACCAGTCAGAATGGCTAAGATCAAAAACTCAGTTGACAGCAGATGTTGGCGAGGATGTGGAGAAAGAGGAACACTCCTCCATTGCTGGGGGGAAGGCAAGTTGATACAACCTCTCTGGAAACCAGTTTGGCGGACCCTCAGAAAAATGTACATAATACTACTTGAGGACCCAGCTATTCCACTCCTGGACATATACCCAGAAGATGCTCCAGCATGTAATAAAGATACATGTTCCGCTATGTTCATAGCAGCCATATTTATAATAGCCAGAAGCTGGAAACAACCCAGATGTCCCTCCTCAGAGGAGCGGAAAACAACCCAGATGTTCCTCCACAGAGGAATGGATACAGAAAATGTGGTACATTTACACAATGGAATACTACTCAGCTATTAAAAACAATGACTTCATGAAATTCACAGACAAATGGATGGATCTTGAAAATATCATCCTGAGCGAGGTAACACAGTCACAAAAGAATGAACATGGTATGTACTCACTGTTAAGTGGTTACTAGCCCAACAGTTTGAAATACCCAAGAGTCACTTCAAGGCAACAGTAGGACAGGGTGTGAGGTCCCAGATGGAGGACTTGGAGAAGGGACTGAAGGCACTGAGGGAGTTTGGGAGGCAGCAACAGTGGCAACTGGCCTGACCCCCCCCCATACTCCTGGAGACTGATCCACCAACCAAAGAATATACATGGAGGGACCCATGGTGCTGACCACATATGTGGCACAAGAGGGTCTTGTTAGCCATCAGGGGGAGGAGAGGCCCTTGGGTCTGAGGGTGTTAGATCCCCCAGTATAGGACAATGCCAAGGAGGGAAGAGGAGAGTGGGTGGGTGGGGGAATAACCCCATAGAAGCAGGGGAAGGAATAGGGAGGTTCCAAAGGGGAGATCTGGAAAGGGGGAAACATTTGAAATGTAAATAAAGTAGAAAAAATAAATTTAAAAAAAGAAGAAGAAAATGCAATTCCTATCATATACTTGGCAGCTCAAAACATCCAAAACTCCAGTTCTATGAGATGTGAATACCTCTTCTGGCCTCTGTGGGCACCAAACATGTATGTGGTACACATACATATATGCAGGGAAATACTCAAATCAATATAATATATGAATTTTTAAAAGTAGGATAAAGATGAGAACAGAGTAGAAGTTTGATGACTTCTAAGCAAATGTTCCCTCTAGTCCTTAATACTTCTGTAAATATAAACGTTTTAGTCTCTAAACATGTGGCAATTTACTTTTTAAAATATGCCATAATGAATGTACATCACTTCGGGTAATTAGATACTTTCATGCATCAATTTTTTTATGTAAGGCAATTCATACAAGTGAACATATTTCAAACTACTTAGTTTATAGAAGGATACATTATACCTACATTAATTCAGATGTCTTTATATTTATCTTTTGGGAAAAAAAGAACCCAAGTATAATATAATACTGAGGATATAATAGTAATGATTTCTACATCAATTTACTTTGGTTCTATTCTCACTTTCTGAAAATCTTTTCACCTTAATTTTCTTAACAAATTATGGAGGAAATTCCTCTAAATAAATAATATTGTTATTAAGCATTTCCTTGTTTCCAGGAAATCTTTGTGTATAGTCCACTTAGATAATAGAGTCTTCCATATTTTATCCATTAAAGAATTGGGTTAGATATTTAATAATATTAGATATTTTCCTAAGCATAATAATTAATAATATTATAACTCATAACATTATAAATGACAAACTAGGTACTCTTTCATAAAGTAAACATAAAATTTCAAAAAAGTTGTCTAAATCATAAAACAAAAAAAAGATACATTATAATTAGCAGCAAATTCTCATTCAAAAATTAGCTAGTTTCTCTCTTGATTGTTTTCCTTTTTTTATTCTAGTAACTAAAATGACTTGGTAAAAGTTGCCTTTCTGTTAGCATTCTAGGGTTTAACTGAACACAAGAAATCAAAACTCCTTGTTTTATATAAAAATCTTAAAATACATCAAAGCAGTAATAATACATGTGAAAAAATAAATAAGAAATCATGATGATATATCAACAAATGTATTATAATTAAAGGAATTTCTATAGTACCTAGGAAGAAATGGGCTATTTCCTTGTCATTTAAGAGATGAAAATGTGTGTATTATACATTTTTTAATTTATTATGATATAGTAACGTAATGAAATTCTTAATTTTTATAATCACATTAAAGAATATTTACTATATTTATTCATTTGTGTATTTGCATATGCAGGCATCCATACCACAGCACATGTGAAGAGGTCAGAGGACAAGTACCATGCTTACTTCTCTTTTTCTCCCATATGGTTCAAGCTGAGCGATCTTACCAGCTTCTATCAGGAAATCAAAAAGCATTTTATACTAAAGGTTTGAGTATTTGTCTCAATAAATTATGAATGGTGTAATTACACAGCAGAAGGTGGTAAAGAATATAAGAAGCTCAGACATATTATATTATACAAAGTAGACATGTTTAATTTTATTTATTTCACCTAATATTTGGTAAGGCTTTGGATATTACAAGAAAATCTGAAAATAACCTAAGCCAATTATTTATATTTTACTCACAATAAACATAAGGACCAGAAACTTTAAGACCACACTTAGAGCAAATGTTCACCTATTCGTTTCACAAGAACTGTACTAAAGACTTTTCAACATACATTCATCCATGAACACTGTGCATATATTTTGGCAATCTCTAACCTGAACCACGTATTTATGTGGTCATTTGTCAATCTTTGAATTTTCAATTCTTTGTACATGTACACAGTTTCAAATTCATAAACCTTCTCATAGTTCCTAGATTCCATTTAATTATTTATAAAGTAAAAATTAAAAATATATTTTTGGAAAATACATATGTGTATGCAAAGAAATATGAATATATGCCACATTTCTCCTCATTTTACCTTCCATATCTCTCAAGTATGATAACCTCCTTATAATTTCATGTTATATAAACTCACATAGTTCAGTTAAAGCACACATTTAATGCAGGACCTGTGTACAAGCTTTGTCCTAAGCTTTCTAGTTTATCATTCAGGGTACTGACTTGGGCTTACCCATTCTTGTCCTATTTAGCAATATCTCTTAATCTCACCTCTGAATTCTGTCTTAGTCAGTGTTCCAATGCTGTGAAGTGACAGACACCATGGCCACAGCAACTCTCATAGAAGAAAACAATTTACTAGGGCTTGCTTAGAGTTTCAGAGATTTGGTCCTTTATCATCATGACAGGTAGCATGTCAAGGGGAACAAAATAATCACAGGAAGCAGAGGGAGGTAGGTAGGTAGGGACTCAGATGGAATAGGGAATGGGAAGGGGGGAAGGGGGCAGGATCAAGTATGAGAGAAGACAGGAAAGAATCCCAGAGCACCAGGAGAATGAATAGAAATATGCACCTATAGGGGTAGGGGGAGGGGAAAGTATCAGAGATTTGAGACGTGGAATGCTCCCATGACCTTAGCCAAAATGCCCAACAGTGGGAAGATGAAACCTGAAAAGACCACCTCCAATAGACAGACAGGGCCTCCAGTCAAGGTATGGGACCACCCACACATCTTCAAAATTTTTGACCCAGAGTTGTTCCTTTCTAAAGGAAATGCAGGGACAAGCATGGTGCAGAGACTGAAGGAAAGGCCCCACTTGGGATCCATCCCATGGGCAGGCACCAAACCCTGACATTTCTGATGCCAAGCTGTGCTTGCAGAGAGGAGCCTAGCATGGCTGTCCTCTGAGAAGCTCTACAGCAACTGACTGAGACAGATGCAGAAACTTAGAGCCAACCATTAGACTGAGGCTGGGATCCATATAGAAGAGTTGGGGGGAATAATAAAGGAGCTGAAGGAGATTGTAACCCCATAGGAAGAACAACAGTGTCAACTAACCTGGACCCCTCAGAGCTCCCAGAGACTAAACCACAAACCAAAGAGCAAACATAGGCTGGTCCCTGGCACCCAGCACATATGTAGCAGAGGACTGCCTTGTCTGGCCTCAGTGGGAAAGGATGTACCTAATCCTGTAAAGACTTGATGTCCCAGGGAAGGGGGATGTTGGGAGGAAGGTAGGGATTTTGGAGCACCCACTTAGAAGCAAACAGGAGGGGAGAGGGGGTGAAGAACTCGGGGAGGGGACACAGAGAAGAATAATTTAATTTAAAATAAAAAAAGAAAAATAATGAGTTTGCTAATTTCTGAACAAATATATACTTTGCAGATTATTCATTGTTAAGTTTTATCAAGCATGAGGGACAATTTTGAGTCTTGCAATTAGTTTATTCCAACGATAGAGATATTTAATGGTTTAGACACCTTTAAAATCACTATCCATATCTTGCAGAACTCAAGAGGTGACATAACCCCTCTCTCTCATGGGTTTAGGTTAAGAAAAACATTGCTTAATATACAGAGGGAAATGCTAGAGTGTAAAACTTGAGTACAGGAGAGATGATATGCCTTCTTTGATGAGGGTTTATAAAAAGAGAAAATAAAAAATAAAAAACCCAAACTTAACATGGAAAACCTACCAATAAGTTAAGAAATAATGACTTAATCAACTGTCCTTTATTTTTCTCTCAAGATCCACTATGAAGGACTTAAAGAACTGGCTTTAAATCGTATTAGTTTTATGAACTATCTGCCCAACCCAGAGGAGAAAGCTAATAGTCCAAACTAAAGGTCAAAAGAGGACTAGCTATCCAAAGAATTTAAATCACTTTCAAGACACAAAATAATAAAATTAATTAGAAGAAATAAATAATTAAGGTGAAGGTATATTGTAGATCTTCCAGGGCATTCATCAGAAAACCTCAAAGAATTTTAGTTCTCTGTGTTTGTTAATCCTTATCTCCCAAATGTCTAACCAAACTTTTTAATGTGTTAACACATTCACAAGTGTAAAGTGTTTGGTAAAGCTTATAATTCCTATTTTGTGCATGCACAGAGGAACTTCTAGGAAGCTTGAAATGTGACATTACTAAGTGGAAGGCCCAGGAAAGTATCAGACTCTTTGGCTCTTAGTTGTAAGATAGTATTAATTGAAGATCTCTATCAGACTGAGGAAATCCTCCTTTCCAACCCAGATTTTGTTAGCTTTTGATATGATTTGGTTGCAAAATTTTGTCTAGTTTTTTTTTTTGTTTCTGCACTGAGAAAGACGTGCACAATTTTTCTCCTTTAATGTGCCTATTTAGTTTAATTACATTTAAAATATTAGAACAACTTTTACTTCCTGAAACAGTCTTCCATAGTGAGAATTTGGTTTCTTAGAAAAACACAGAAATATTATAAAAATGTGTTTTTGTTTTCATCCCAAGTGAACATATGGGGTTACTTCACAGCCGCTGACTATCACTTGCCTCCTCCTCTATCAGGGGTGTGATTTTGCCAGCTGCAGGTAATTTCTACAATTTTGTGACATTTGGAATTCTGGGGACTTTTTGAGGGTATGTAAATGCTTGGGCCCTGAGAGGTGCTAAGTTGTTGGTCAGTTGGTTGGAGTTTGCTAAGTAGTCATGTGCAAAGAAGAAAGAACAAGAAGACATTAGATATCCTGATAACAAAGATCAAATGTGCCCCCCAAAACTCTATGCCCTTAATCAGTAGAAAGTAGTCTAATGATAATGTCACCCCCTTTCCACTCTATTCAGATTTTGTTGGGAAACCCTACCATTAAGGTTCCAGATTACCATGATGGAACAGCACCAAGAGCTCAGTGTAAAATGGAGAATTCCCTTTCCCAGAAGAGCTTCCTCTTCTCTGCCTGATCTTATCTAGGGAACCTGACTTCCCACATCCTCTACCTCAGGAGTGTAAAGTACTGCTAGGTGAAATTACAGGATCAACTCCCTTTCTTCCAATAAGAGCCTGTCCAGCAAGCACCTAGAATCCCTGTCCATGCAAATGAGGCATCCCCACTACCTTAAGCCCAAACCAATGCACATTCACTTGAAAAATCCCTCCCCACTCTTCCAAAGTTTATATAGCCCTTGTTCACCCAGAATTAAAGACACACAAGGTGTTTCATTGAATACTATCTAAAAGAGGTGTAACACTGAAATCGTTGGAAAAGGCTTCCCCTCAACCCCCACCAGAATTCAGAGCCATACTGATATTCTGCTGACCCACCCATTCCTAGAACTGCTTTATGTTTTCCTGTCAAGAGTGGCAGGAAGTAGAATGCATGCTGAATTACACTCGTTCCTCTCCTATCTGGTGTTTGGGCACTGAGAAGGTAGAAAGCAGGTAGAGAAGGGTTATGAAAGGAAGAAAGAAAAGAAAGAAAGAAAGAAAGAAAGAAAGAAAGAAAGAAAGAAAAGAAAGGAAAGAAAGAAGAAACAAACAAACAAAGAAACAAACAACGAAAGAAACAAAGAAAGAAAGAGTCACAAAGTAGCAAAAACTGACTACAGTCTTCATTTGAAATAATTCAACTTTTATATATTGATGTAGTCAATTCACTTATACTTCATTGATACTGAACCATTTTTCAGTATATTCTAAGATATGTTAGTCAATGCTTTTCTAGTAGTGAAACTGTGGGAGTAGGTAGAATTCTTAAAATGTCATGAAATGGTTTTTTTTCCCTCTTGTTAGGGACATCTGTTTTTTGAGTTTACTAAATTTTCTTTGCTGCTCTTTTTATGAAGTGCATCAGTGAAGCCATGTGGGCCTTGATTCTGTCTAGGGAGAATACTTACTGCTTCAACTTCTTTAAAAGATATAAAGGCTTTTCTGACTTGTTATCGTTCTATTCATGGGAGTTGTGTGGTATAAATTCATCTGTGTAACCATAACTAGACATTCAGAGTCATCCTTTGACTAGGACATGCTTCATCAACATATACCTCTGATATATAGCTCATACCGTAGTTTCAACTGTTTGTAGGTTGAAGTTCAAAAGAAACAAGATCCTCTATGGCTCTCCCTTTTCCTCACTTGACCAGTAACTCCTGTCCACAAACAAATTTTGTTAATCTGGTTCCTACACTTCATGCACAGTTTTTCTTTTAGTTAGTAACTCAGTATATATTCATCAGTTCTTCCCACTTTCAGGAGTATATGAACCACTCCTAAATCTCCTCACTTTGAGGACTTTAGGACATGCTTCACTTATCAAATGCTGTGAACTCTAAGAAGCCATATGCAGAATCCTGACTAACTGGGGTTTCTAGTTTCAGAACTCCCCAGTGATTTTCTTTCTTGTCAGCTAGGGCAGCATATCCCTGCATACTCACATGGGGTAATGTTTATTTCCCCACCAGACTAAAATCCAAATGAAGGCTTGGATCACCCTTGGGTGTCTATGACAATAACTTGAGAAATAGGATAAAATTGCCATATCAGGATAAATTATTTATTGAGGAATTGAATAATTGAGTGAATGAATACAATGTGGATTTGGGATAGTCATTTTTATTTTTATTTCTCCAGCATCATGTCTTCCTAGTTACTGCAATGACCTAATTCATTTTAACATTTCAGACAAGTATAATGATTTCATCATTTTCTCACTTCATGTATATTTTTAGTGTTCTCAAATTAATACAATGTAGTTCATTATTATAAGGCTATTAAAATCCAAAGGTGATGATTTTTTGACCTTTTGTATGTATCCAAAGACCTGTAGACCTGTATTCACAAATGGTGTTATCCACTAGCCGCTTTATAGATTTTTATCCAAATCTCAAATAAATAATGATACCTTTTTCTCCTAGTAATGTGTGAAAATGTTTGATAAATCATAAAATGTTACAGAAAGTCAGGAAGTTATTAATGGTAGTAAACTTTATCATTAAAAATTGTGAATATTTACCTTAGAAATAAGCTTTGTTCTCTTTACATACATATACACTTTATGTGCCGAATCAAAGCATGTGTATGTATACTATGGGAATATTTTTAAAAACTCTCTTTCTCTGTCTCTGTCTCTCTATCTCTGTCTCTGTCTATCTCTCTGTATGTTGTATAAGTACATGAGTGTGGATGTCTATACCTGTGTATGCACATATGGAGGCAAAGAAGAACATCAGGTATCCTCCATCACCTCTGTCTTAGCACCTAAGGATAGAGTTCCTCACTAAATGCAAGCCTACTGGTTCATCTAGGCTGCCTGGCCTGTGTAGTCTGTAAATCCACCTGTCTCTACTATTTAATGGTGTGGTTCCAGGCTCATACTGCCATGCCATTATGTTACATGGAAGCTATGGATCTGAATTCATGTCATATTTTCAGAGAAAGTACACCGAACCATCTCCCCAGCCCAAGAAAAAAATGTCAATATCTGAAAAGATCCTGGATAAAAACATTTCTATGTTTTCTATAGGGTAAAAAATGGGTTTGTATTTATAGCATAGGAAAATGATGACTTGAAAGAGAAAGGAAAAAGAGAAGGCATGCTATTTCTATTACCACACATGTTCCATTAGCTTCTAGTACTGTTCTGTTGGTTCTATGAGCTATCCAATCCCCGGTGTGTGTGTGTGTGTGTGTGTGTGTGTGTGTGTGTGTGTATTCCTGATCAGTGTTGCAAGGAATCTTCCTAGTATAGAACAATTAAATGTATCCACCACAGGTTGAATAATCTGTGGCAGAAAACACCATCATGAGACAGAAAGACCTCAGGGCCAGCCAGTCCTTCCAAGTCTTAGAATTCTTAGAGATGCCAAGAAATACAGTGAAAGAAGAGAGAGAATTTAGAATATAATTCAGAAACCAAATGGCTGTTCCAATAAAGTTCCAACAGTGTCAGAGAACATGCCCAGCACTTTCAGCATTAAACAGGCAACTTTGACCTTATAGGAAAGCTTTAACGATGACCAGAATTCATTTTAGCTGCCATCAGCAATACTACATATTCATGAGGTTATGATTATCTGTGTTATATTAAACATTCTTACAAATTAACAACATATTTAAGTGTGTTTATCTTCCTTTGGCATTAGCATAAACAGCATTGAACATGTTTAATGAAGAAGGAAAGATGTCTGGTTGCAAAACATAAAATATGATGATGAACTTATCTTTCTCCTCCCATTCTTGCCAATATTAACCAAACCTTGCTAATTCTTTTCCCAGTTTCTAGCATATGTGGTATCAATAGTTTTAACCTTGACTTACTCTACAGGTAGTGCTCATTAAAACTTAGAAGAAAAACATAAGGGAAAAAAATAAAGAATGGAAAAAAGAACCCCACCACTCTGAGCATTGATCTGGAAGGAGACAAATTCTCTACAAGAAAACACATTTTTATGTGTTGAGTTCTCTTCTAATTGCAACTGTGGAATTTGGAAATAACACAGAGATGTGATACTGTCCCCAGAGAAGCAGGCAGGCAGGCGTCCAAGAGACATTTCCTTTATTGAATTCATTCCAGTTCAAGGTCTGCCCTTCAGTTATATAGACTCAGAAAACTAATATATCAGATCTAGAGATAAATGGGTAGTCTATATCAACCAGGCTTCTAAAGGATTACATGCAAAGTTATCAATTAATTAATCAAGAGTAGAAACTGTTGTAACCCAGGATCACATGATGAGGGTATTCTGAATCTTATGAACACACATTAGATGATAAAGGATAATTTTAGAAATGCTAGGTGAATGGGGAATCAGAGGCAAGAAATTAATTTGTCTGACTGATTTACATTAGTCAGTGCTTTCAGAACAAGATAGTTCACCTTATATGCCTACATTCCCTGCAAGAATCTGTTTGTGAACTTGATCAATCCACTATTTGACCAACTCTCTCTTTTTATTTCTTTCTAAAGCTGTATAACTACTAGGACTTATACCATAAAACTTACAAAAGGTGGCGAGGGGTTCTATTTACTGTGATTATCCAAAGAAGACATTTATAAAGCTGTCAGGGATTGATAAAATTTTTAAAGGATAACTTTAATAAATGTACTTTGAACATACACACACACATACACACACACACACTTCTTACTATAAGCATATGGCAGAATGGCCTTGCACAATTAAAACAATATATTTCTTGCCTTCTGCCATCAGCTACCCCAGTCTGTTCTGAAATTCAAATCCCAATACTTGGATCCAGAATTTAATTATCCATTCATTATTTAAAACATATATGGAAGAACCCAATTTCCAGAAATGTATATCCTATTCAGGAAAAAATGAGACTTTGGGTAGAACGAAAGAACCAGTCCACACATGTCAGAATCTGTATAACAGAGGAATGAGATAATAGATATAGAACACTGATGGAAGATACTGGAATCTCAAAGGTTTCACTGCTTAAATGGTTTACTCGGTTTTAGATCATAAACAGAGTCTTCGCAAATAGGATACTCTTCATATTTGATTGTGTTCCATCTCACTGTCAGATTTTTTTTTGGGGGGGGGGTTGTCCCAGAAAGAAACCTTTCTCCTGGTATTTTCTTTTCTCTTCTTTCACTTGTATGTATGTCCCAGGAACGTCCTATCTTCAGGGACGACTAGAGAGAAAAGAAATAGTGGGAATGAGGAAAGTGCTAAGAAGAAGGAAACAAGACAAAGAGAAGAGTTTCTCAAACTTAAACACGATCTGCTATTTAGTAGTCACCTAACGGTTAATAATCAAAATAACCAAAAACTCAACAGAAATGTACTTACTTTTGAAAGGTAAAAAAATTGTGGACCCCAAGATTCTTTTAAATTAAATAACAGAAACCCAAAGAGAACATTTTGTACTAATCATACAACAAAATCTGTGCAGATATTTTGAGATAAAAGGAGAGATAAGAACTTGGCTCTATATTCAATGACAGAAAGTGATACACATTTCAATACTGAAGCTGCCAAATTACTGCAGACTAAACAGATTCTATTTTGCCTGGTGAGGTTTTAGGACAGAAAGTGTGGGTTTATATCTTCTGTATTTTTATTATTTTTAAGAAATATTATAACTGATCTTTTTTCAAGCAATTTAAAACCTGGGTAACAGCAATATGTACACAACTAGGAATCCTGGTGCTGCATAAGTTGAGCTCCAGATCAGCCTATGAAAAATGGATTCATTTTTCATTAGTTCAGCTGGGATCAGAACTGCTATAACTCATAGTAATGGGAAACAGATCAGAATTTGACTCTCAGATACACAACAATGCTAATATCAATGCAGATAAGAGGAGTGGATTAGTTACTTTCTGTTGCTGTGATAAAACCCAGTGACCAAAGACAACTTAGAAAAGAAAGAGTTTGTTTTGGTTCCAGAGTGAGAATCAATCATGCTGGCAAAGCATTGGTAGCAAACTACTGGCATGGTGGGAAAAGCAAGAAGCTGAGGGATCATATATCAACCACAGCCATGAAGCAGAGATAGCAAATGAAAGTAATATGGGGCTATATAAGCCTATAGCCCACCCTTAGTAACATACTTCATCAAAGCCTGGCCTCCTAAAAATAAACAAGCTATATCCACCAACTGGGAATTTCTCATTAAAACCACAACAGGTTTCTTATTTAACTTAAAGCACAAAGGATTCAATGCTAATCATAGAGATCCAAACATGTTCAGCAGCAACCACTTCACAAACCCAGCCTCTTTATGCAGATACATATGTACAGCTGCTTATTTTTTCAAGCTCTGTGTGTGTGTGTGTGTGTGTGTGTGTGTGTGTGTGTATTCCTCAGGTGTGAATTCTAAAATGTTACACTAAAATCTGAGTAACAAATTTCTCATTAACAAAAGCTATAAACACTTTGAGATATGAGATGAGTGATGGTTGAATCCAAATCCTTTTTTTCTCAGCACAGTGATACATAACGGTTAGGAGCATAAACTCTACAGTTATGGTTAGGAGCATAAACTCTACAGTTATAATACCTGAACTTGAATCCTGGATTTACCAGTATTTATCGCTAGAATTGGGGGAGTTACTAAATGTCAGCTGCCTTCTCATCTCCAAGACAAAGATAACAATAGATAACAATAGTACTTACTTCAGAGGGCAGTTATATGGGTCAGTAACGTAATTCATGTAAAGGTGGCACAAAGTAAGGCATTTATGAAAGATAAATAGGAATATCCTGGGATACAGTTTAGAGACCACACAGAACTTTATTTAGAGATTTTTTGATATTTAATAATGAATAGAAGAAAAATACAAATTTTGTTGAAGAAAGACAAGTTGTTATTGGTAAGAGTAACTCATGGATCAATAAAGAATAAATATGAATTCTTACACTTCAGAAATTTTTCATGAATGATACCAAGAAGGACAGTGCTATAGGCCACATTTGCTTCTGGAGAAAGGAGTTTTCTCCTCTGACAATGTATCGGGCATTAAGTGAGTTCCACTTTCCATGTAGACCAGTGGATCTCACTGTGGGTTGCAACTTCTTTGGGAGTCAAATGACCCTTTTATATGGGTTTCCTACAAACATAAAAAAAAAAAAAAACAGATATTTGCATTATGATGAATAACAGTAGCAAAATTACAGTTATGAAGTAGCAACAAAAATAATTTTACAGTCAAGGATCATCACAACATGAGGAATATTTTAAAGTATCACAACATTCAGAAGGTTGAGAGCCTTTTGTCTAGACTCAACATGATACTTTCCAAAGATATGAGAGTATGATTGGTGACCATAAACTTCCCTCATTTCATCTGAATTACTATTAAACTCACATGGACTTTATGTGTTAGATTTAAAGTGTTGTGGGGTCTGCTTAAATCCAACAAAATCCAATATAACTCAAACACTAGGTCAATGAAAATGACAAAATTTATTGTAATCAAGCTACTTCTAATCGATCAGGGTCACAGAACAAACTCAGGAGCTGAACTGTGACCCTAAAGAGAAACTCTACAGCATATTTAAAGGATGCCATAAAATGAGAGGGAGCATTGTAGGCTATAGCATTGTCCAATCATATTTTGATATAAGGGGTTGAGCAATGGAGTTTTCACCAAGAAGGTTTAGACTAGATTCCTGGGCCAGAGACCATGGACTTGTTTGATCCTGCCACAAGATGAGGAAGTTGTCTTTGAGATATCTGGACTCAAACAACTGTTCCCATACATTGTTTCCCTGATATGTCTAGACTCAGACAACTGTTTCCTTATAATAAAAGTTATCCAGCTTTTGGGAAGTCCCAAGCTCCTCTAAGACCTGGGACCTTGAATTTAGTTTCTCCCTATGGTTAAGTGGAGTCTGAAAACATATTGGTAGTACTTAGAATGAGTTTCTTTTGCATGCTTCCAACAAAGTGAGGTCACTAATCATTTCTGTTTATCATCAATAAGAACTTTCCTAATTTACATCCTGTCATCACACTTTCTCCTTTACTGCCATACAGCTACTCTTAAGAAACAGACCACCCCTTAGGCAATGAGACCAGAAAGCATCACCATAGCCTAGCAAAAGTATAACTGGCAGCCATATAAGACAATACCCTTTACTTTCTAAGGAAGGGTATGTTGCTACTACTTCAGTGAAAAGTGTCAGTCTTTGAACGTTAAATGGCCATAGGCTTGGCGATTGTGAGGGTGGTTTTTTGTTAGCCACCTTCATGAGAGTAATATACTCTGGCCTTTAATGCTTACTAAGTCTTAGTTTACCCACATATAAAATAGGTAAAAACGTCTCCAATGCAGGGTGACTATTATGATCAACTGAGATAAGTCACACAAAATACAGGACTGGTCATGTTGCTACAATGCACTATTATCATCTTTATTGTAATAATTGGCTATTTAAAATACATAGGATTAGTTTACTGTGGGTTTTTTATCTTTGGTGCTTGATTTTTTATTAGAAACTAAAAATATAAAAACCAGACCATAGTCACGTCTAGTTGAAATCAGTGACTCAGAATCTTAACATATTCATGCCCATTTAAAGGTCATTCAAAACAAGAATAGTAATTCCATGGAATGCAAGTATTCTATATGAATTCACAGAAATACTAATTCATCTGTTTCTTAAACTATTGAGAAACAGAGAAACTTAGATACACATTCCTTAAAAGTGGCTTTGTAGCCTTCATTTTACACTAAGTAATGTCTCTTTATAGGAAGAGTACATTCTGAAGAGAGGCCAGAGAGCCCTTGAATCTTGACAAAGAGGGATGCTGGGATAGTAGCACTTTTGCAGAGGATTTTGGCAGGCTTTAGGTGATGTCCTTTCCCACCTTCATCAAAACATAATATTTCTAGATTTGTTCCTATAACACAGTGGAACAAAAGAAAGGTGATCATGGACACCAGTATTTGCCTGGATAATTGGAACAGCTTCTTAGAAGCTGCTTACTTACACTTTGGATAAATACATTTATTATTCAAGAAGATTACTTTATGCATTACATATTTATATAACATTTTAAATTCATATGATTTTATAAACTGTCTAAATTGTGTGGTGACAATAATTACGTGAAACATGTCATAAAAAGTCGTATGAAACTTCAGCACATTCCAAGTCTTTTTTATTTTATTACTGAGATAACCACAAAGGCCATGGGGGTTATAGACTACCATTGTGAAATAATCTCAAAGAACAGTATTTTATAGTTATATATTTACTTTCAGATACAGATCTTTATAATAAACTTATAGAGCTGAATTTAATATATAAGCTAATAATTGCAAAGATACTTTCAAACTGTCATTGAATCCTACTTGCTCTTACCATATGTGGCAAACATTTTTGTTACTTTTACTATTTAACAAGAACTCTGTGAAGATCTTTGTGTTATCCTGGAAGATTCAAATTGCTGTGAGGGCTTTCCTATGAAGTGTTGCAAATTTTTGAGTATCACAATGTCCACATTCCAGTCACTGCTCCCTGTCAATAACACGGATCAGGGGTTGCTTGCCATTGTCACATGTACCCTAATGGCAAAAGTGTTCCCATCAATAATTACTGTTTTGTTTTTTTTTTCACTGAATTCTCGTAATGATCACATGAAGTAACTATTACTGACTCTATTTTCTAGAATAGATGGTACAACCTTGAAGAGGTTGGATATTTGCCTGATGTAATACAGAGAGAAACAGAAATGAAATCAGCTCAAGATCCAATAATTTAATCATTCAACTGAGTGGTACCTCACTCAAAGACTCATCTGAATACAACACTAAGTTTTATGTATCCATGGAAATATCCCATCACCCCACTAGACTGAAGACCTTGTTCCTTTGAAAAAAAAGCAGAGACATTATTCCCTTGAAATCTTTTGAGTTATTCTAAAGGCTCAAAGGCTATAAAATTTTCAGTAGCTTAAAACACTTGCCTCTGTTATATTGCCATTATGAAGCAGCATGGAATCTGCTCTATTATTCCAGGATGCAGGCAAGAAGGAGGAGGAGCTGCTGGGGACATGCTCATCATCCCTGGCAGAGTGATAATAAGATGCATCCTGAATATGTTTTACCCAGAAAGGGCATAAAGCTTTTTCACTTAATTTACATCACAAAAGAAAGTCAAGCAAAGTGGACAGTCCATGGACAAGGAAGAGTATCCCTTGGTATTCTTTCTCATTTAATTTACATCATCATCACAAACAAAAAATGTCGAGGCAGTAGATAAAGAAGATTATCTACAGGGGTCCTGTAGACAGGACCAACTAGATGGGCATTCTATTAGGAAAGAAAGATGTACTGAAAAATCACATAGGATGCATACAGTTAAACTGATAAAAGGAAACAGGTAACATCATATAAAAGGATATTTTATTTGAAATGTTCATGTCTGCATGGTTTAGAGTTTTCTATTTGAAAAGATGATCCTAATAAGACAGTCACATGGAAGAACTGAACCTTAGATAACAGAGCTCTAGAGGTATTATAAGACACAGATGCAGCATAGTGTTCCTCCCTGGTGACCTTTCTATGAAAGCAGACAAGTTCTCCTGCTTGGTAAATCTGTTCCATGATCTTGTTACCAGTAGGTCTAAAAACTATTTAATTTCTGTTTAATTCCCTGGCCATCCTGAGAAGCAGCACATAAATGTCTATTTGAAGAGAAGGCATTTTATCAATCTTAGGGTTCAGTGGAAGCAGCCATCAAACTTGCGGACTGTTCACTGCAATACTTCCACCATTGGAGACTTGAGTCTGGTTTCCCATCCTCTTTTCCTTTCTCCTTTATTCTCTCTTCTACATGCATACACATACATGGAAATATGTACATTCATGCATACACATAC